>CABHPH010128490.1:0-33516 GCA_902168325.1 Peromyscus nudipes
GGGCGGCGGCGGCGGCGGCGGCGGCGGCGGCGGCGGCGGCGGCGGCGCACGCCTTTGATCCCAGAGCCCAGGAGGCAGAGCCAGGAGGATCTCTGTGAGTTCAAGGCCAGCCTGGTCTACAGAGTGAGATCCAGGACAGGCACCAAAATAACACAGAGAAACCCTGTCTCAAAAAAACAAAAACAATTTTTTTCTAAATTTTTTGACTTTTCAAGAAAAGGAAATGCTAGACATCAAAAACATTGCAACAAAAATGAAAATCTCCTTAAATGGGTTCATGAATAGATTGGACACAGCAAAGGGAATAATGGGAAGCTTTACAAAATTACTACAGAAACTTCCCAAACTGAAATGCAAAGAGAAAAAACATTTGAAAAAATCAGACTGTCCAAGTACTGTGGTAGAAAGAGAGTAGAAATAGGGTAGAAATGGGTAGAAATAGATGCAGCACGTGCACAGTAAGCCTACTGGAAAAAAAAATAAAGAGCAGAAGAAATGTGTGCCATAATAATGACTTGAACTGGGGAGAGGGCTCAGGAGGTAAAAATGCTTGCAGCAAGCATAGAGACCTGAATTCAAATCTCCACCATCCATGTGAAAAAGCTGGATATGGCTGTGCATGGCTAGAGCCCCAGCACTGGGAGACAGAGATGGGCAGATCCTGGGAGCATGCTGACCAGCCTCCTTAGCCAAAACAACAAGCTTCAGGTTTCAGTATCTGAAAGGAGTAAGGTGGAGAATGAAAGAATATGACTCTATGTCCTCCTGTGGCCTCTACATGTGTGCATAGGCGTGTACACACATACACACACACAGAGAAATAATAATAATGACCAAGAATTTCCTAAAATTAATGATCAACACCAAATATAAGTCCAGAAAGCTCAAAATACACTGAAAAGGATAAATGTCTCCCCCCACAAAAAAGCCTATATCTCGATATATACGCCAAACTACAGAAAATCAAAATGAAAGGAGGGAGAGAAGAGAAAAAATTGTAGGATGTGGTAAAACTAAATTTTTCATACTGGATAGATAAGTCAAATCAAAGCAGAAATACGTAAAAATCAATCACATTTCTACTTTAGGAAACTAGAACAAACTGTATAAGTAGAGTAAAATTAGAGAAGGGGAAGAGGACTGAGTGTTTGCATTTGAAATGCTCCCCCCCAAGCTTATTGTTGAAAGCCTGACTCCCAAAGCAGGAGTATTCAGAGGTGGAGCTTTTGCAAGGTGGTTGGATTCGGAGACTCCGACCTTACAAACAGATTAAGTCGTCAATGAATTTATACTTGATGGCATTACTGAGAGGTAATGGAAACTGTAGGAGGTGGGCCTACTTCTCTACATGTCCTGGAAGAATACATCGTTTCTTTTCAGTTCTGGGGGTTGAATCCAGGCCATCTTGCATGTGAAGCAAGCACTCTACGAACCGAGCTTACCCCTTGGAAGCATATATCCTGATCCTGTCCCTTCCTCGCTTTCTCTGTTTCCCAGCCATCGTGAGAGGAGCAGTTTTGTTCTACCATGTGTTACATGCCATGATGCTCTGCCTTACCTTGGGCTCAAAGGTAATGGAGCTAGCCCACTATGGACTGAAATCTTTGAAATACAAACCAAAGTAAACACTTCTCCCTTCCAGTTGATTCCTCCCTACATATTGTCACAGTGATGGAAAGCTGACTAACAAATCAACAGAAAAAGTCAACAAAATAAAAACTTTGTTCTTTGAAAAGATTATTAAATTCCTAATCAGATCAACCAATTAAAAAGATACAAATCACTAATATCAAAGCCAAAATAAAAGCTTGGTATGGTGGTACATGCCTGAAATCCCAGAACTTGGAGGGCTGAAGCAAGGGAGTCATTGAGATAAAGGCCAACCTGGATTACATAGGAAGTTCAAGACCAGCCTAAGCTATATAGCAAGACTATATCTCAAAAATAAAGTAAAAAAGATCATCACCATTGGTACATGGACATTTAAAACATAGTAAAAGACATATTACTAACAGTTCTGTGTCTACACACTTTATTATAAATAAAATAAACTAATAATCCTTCAAAAGTACAATCCACTGAAATTCATACAAGAAAAACTAGATCATTAAACAGGCCTACATGATTTACATAAACTGGATCAGTAATAAAATTCCAAACCAGAGACACAAACGAGTTCACCAGTGTATTCTCCTATACTACACATTTAAGCTGAAATCATATTAGTTCTCTACAATTTCTTCATTCTATGAAGCCAGCATTAACCTACCACCAAAATTACAGAAAAGAAATTCTAAGAAAACTATAAACCAGTGTTGCTTATTTGACATGGATGTGAAAAGATTGGAGAAATCCTTAGCAAATCAAATACAACACTTCATAAAAAGGAGCCAGGCACCATGAAAAGACACGAAGGAGCCTGAAATGCATAAAAATAAGTAAAAGAAGACCTTGTGAAAAGATGACACTGTGATTCCAATGATGTATGTTCTAAAAAAGGCAAAACTGTGGAGACAATAAAATGAGTGTGGCTTCAAGGGATTTAGGGTAGGAGAGGAGAATACAATGGATGGACAGGGCACAGAGGATGCTATAATGGTAGGTGGTGGATATATTTTATTATATATTTGTCTAGACCCATAGGATATACAACATGGGAGGAAACCCTGCCAAGCACACTCGTGCCTTCCTATGTGTCCAAATACTTAAGAAGGCTAGCTCAAGCTCAAAAGCTCCGGTCTACACTAGACAACCTAGTGAGAACCTATCTCAAAAAAAGGGGAGGGGGTTGGAGAGATGGCTCAGTGGTTATAGAGCACCGACTGCTCTTCCAGAGGTACTGAGTTCAATTCCCAGCAACCACATGGTGGCTCACAACCACTTGTAATGAGATCTGGTGCCCTCTTCTGGCCTGTAGAGACACAGGCAGGCAGAATACGGTATACTAAACAAATAAATAAATAAATAAATCTTTAAAAAAAAAAGATGGCATGTGTAATGGTGCAGGCCTCTAAACACAGGCAGCTGACACAGGAAGATCTTGAGGTCCAAGCCAGCTAGGCTCTATAGCAAGACAATATCTCAAACAAATAAGAAAAAAAAAGAACTCTAATATAAACTATGGACTTTTGCAACATATTTTAATGTATTAACATTGGTCCATCATTAGTAACAAGTGTGCAACACTAACACGAGAACAGGGAACGCTGGTGTGGGAAGCATATGGGAACTTTGATTTCCCCTCAGCTGTTCTGGTAAACCTAAAACTACGCCCCAAAAATAATTCTGTTTAAAAAAAAGACTTAAGGAGACCAAAGAGAGGTTTACTCATAAGGAAATACTGATTTTAAAAAGCACCCTGTAAGGGGGCTGCAGAGATGGTCCAGCCATTAAAAGAACTTGCTGCTCTCCCAGCAGAACCTGTGTTCAGTTCCTAGCATCCACATGGTGGTGCACAACCACCTGTAACTCCAGTTCAGGAGAGCCAACCACCTCTTCTGGCCTCTGCAGGCACCAGCCATGTACATGGTGCACATACATGCTCATAAGGTAAAACAAATCAATGTAATTTTTAAAGTACCCTGTGAGGGTAAGGCTAGGGGTGACAGCCAGGAGGAATGAGAGATCCTTGGCTACACAGGGGACTTAAAGCCAGTAACCTAGGCTACTAGACATTGGGAAGGGAAGAAGGCAGATCTAATAGTTCCCCGTCCTGCTAGTGAATCCTTACTTCTAGGCTGAAAAGAAGTAGGGAAATGGACCTGAAGGTTTTATGATGATATTATTTAGTCTAGAAGACCACCAGAGTGCCTGGGATTCCTTAAATATTGTTAGGAGCTTCCCTGATATACATGAGTCATGCAAACAACTATTTACACAAGGGAGAGAGGGAGGGAAGGAGGGAAGGAGGAAGGGAGGGAGGGAGGGGTAGAGGCTGACACACAGGGTCTCTGTCCTTCTTGATGCAGATAAGCTCACCTTCTCTGAACCCTTGCCCAGGTGCATTGCATTGAGATAGCACTAGCACCCAGATAGCAAGGATTAGAGAGGGGGAGCAGGGGAGAAGGATCAGGACCTTGAGTGTTCAGTATGGAAAAGATATGCTGTACTATAAACCTATATGAGATCAAGTATGAGAAGTCTTACACTTGGTATGTTTCAGTAGATAAAAAGTCACATCTTGTGATTCACCACCAACTTCAAATTGGAAATTCCATCCCCCTACCCATCTCTTTTGAGGGTAGGAGAAAGTCTATCTTGGGGACTACCACCTGCTCGGCACCGTGTCAGCAGATCCTAAGTGCTCAATCTGTACTTGAGGAGGGAGAATGGAGGAAGCATTGATTCACAGGTAACTGCTCTTCTATAAGAAGTAAAACGCACCTCTTACTGTCCTAGAGTAGGTGCTTCACCAAGACAACACTCATATCTAGATGACAAGGACAACAGAGAGAGAGAGAGAGAGAGAGAGAGAGAGAGAGAGAGAGAGAGAGAGAAGCAAAAGGCTCTGTCTGGATGTATATATCACATGTGTGTGCACAGGTACACACTATGTGTATATGTGTGGACAGATGAAAAATAGCCTCCATTTTCATAGCCTGAGCTCATTTACCCACAGGAATCTGGTGCCTTGAGGGAGTTTAAGCTCCATAGGCCCAATACACAGTAAAGGGCAGCTTAGCTCACTGTAGCACTAAAAACAGCAGGAATTCAATAAATATGTTAGAGGGATGGATGGCCAGAACAAAATACAAATACAAGTGACCCATTAAAGGAACAAGAAAAATAAAGAGAAGTGGTGCATGGGCTTTTCCTATACATAGGCAAGGCTCAGGGTTTATATCTTTGCATAAGCCCAATGCACTGAGAAGATCATTCATGCAAAGCAAAATGGTACAGGCCTCTACTAGCAGCACTCAGGAGACCAAAGCAGGAAAATTAGGGAATTGTAGCCAGCCAGACTATATTGCAAGATTTTGCCTCAAAAAAAAAAAAACAGACAATATTCATGCCAGGGCTTTAAGAACAGGCAAGGGTGAATAATAACTGGGGTTTAGACACCTATATAACAGATATGAATTTTATTGTGTAGGAGGAAAATTCACACTCCTGCAGATAAGCATAGGTAATGATATGTCTCCTCTCCTGCCTTTTAAGTTTTCAGAGAAACACATCTACGCTTCTATATATCACACATGTGCATGCACAAGGGACATGTATATGTAGGAGAGAATGGGAAAGCTTAGTTCCTAGCTCCCTGAATGACTGTTCTCTCAGTAGGAAACCACCTTTCACCATACATCTCTCCTCTGGAGAGAAGTCCTGGAGAAAGCTACTTTCCTCAGCAGAACACCCGCAGCACAATGCATGGTACAGCAAGAGTGAGCAATAGACACATGCTAACTGAATTATTTGGTAGAAGACTCATGATGACAAGGCTCACTCTCCTGTAATCCATGCACATAGGAGGTGTTTTGAGAATTCACAACTCCAATATGCAATGGGTAGGGGAGAAGGAGCAAGTTCATTGTTTGTACACTGTGGGAGCCCACAGAGGTTTCCTAGTGAGATCTGAGCTTGCTTTACCAGCAGGGCTGCATAAGAGGATGACTGGACCATGGGCCTGGGTACCGGTGTTTGGAAGAGTCTACACTTGGCTGTGCTAGGGGGAGGTCTTTTGCTCCACCCCTTGGCATTGTTATAAATAGCCCTTTTGAATAAAATTCTGGCCAGTAGATAAGGATCCAGGCCCTCCTGAGGCTATCCTGTGTTTCTATCTGTTTCTCTCCCCTCTATATTTCTATCTAAATCTCTTACCCCTCACTCCTCAAGAGTACCCAGGTAAAGGTGGGGGCTGGTCCCCCACAGTACACCAAGTATGTGTGTGTTTACAGTACCTAGGCACATGCCTACAGAAAGTGTGCTAAGGCTTTTCTCTTCTCTTTGTTATATACTCATTTACCTCCAAGTCCTCATCAAGTGTGGGGGTGAGAAGGTAGGGGGGATGAGATGAGGTTCTCCTTGACAACCTGCATGAACATATATGGGAAAGAGGGGAGTGCTTTTCTTTCCATCCCCTCACCTGACTTGATTCAGTGATTCTAAAACTTGGATGATTACTAGAATCAACTGGAAGGCTTAAAATGAATAGAAACTATGTTTTATGACTTGATAGGTCAGAAGTGGAATTCCACATTCTGAACCATTTCCCATGTGATCCTGATGCTGCTGGTTCAGGGATCACACTTTCGGAATCACCAATGTAAATGCTCATTCAAAACATGAAGCATCTGGACACAGCGGCACACATCTGTAATCCCAGTGCTCAGAGTCTGAGGCAGGTGGATCAATCAGGAGATCAAGGCCAGTCTGGAATATAAAACAAGTTCCAAGCCAGTCTAGACTACTTAGCAATATCTCATCTGAATAAAAATGTGATATAAAACTACTCTTTTTAACATGGATGAGTGGATGAAATTCACTTTTCTTTTGGGGTCTCATGTTGCCCAGGCCAGCATGCAAGTCTGTGTAGTAAAGGATGACCTAGGGAGGTAGACATGCGAGAGTTAGTTCGAGGGACAGAGGCACACAGTAAGATCTTGTCTCCAAATGGGAGTGGTGGTGGTAGCAGACAGAAAGTCCCTCAGTCTACTGGTCTGCACGCTGAGAGCAGGAGAGGGATAGCACAATCGGTTCCATACCCTCCCTTCCTGTGAGTGAATGAGTTCTCTTCACACAGGCCCATGTGTTTAGGTATACCTGGGAGCATGGGAGGGGGGACAGTTTGAGAAATCTCATCTATCAGACCCTGCACAAAGTCATTCACCCGAAATGGAAAACAAGGAATATATAGATCTCAGTCATTCTTTTAGACAGCAGCCTCGGAGTCCATAACATTCAAGGATCTTGGTATGTTAATTAGTCTCCTAGAGGAAAATAGAGTAGCACCTCTGTCCATTTTGATTCTTGCTGCATCCTCTGTGACCAACAGAGCTCCTGCCATCTAGTAGATACCTGAATATTTGTGAAAAGAAGGAAAAGGAACAGGAGTGTGGGCATATAGGAGCTCTGTCCCTTAAAGTGCAGGTAAGGTGCCATTCCTTTGGATTCATTGGACAGGACTTACCACTTAAAACAGCATTCGTGCTGAGGATTAATGTAGCTGATGAACCTGGTCAGATGATCCACACAGTGGGCATAAGTTTGTGAATCTTTTCCTCTGCCTACAGTGCATTTATATGGGATTGTGCTAAAATACGGAAGAATCCATGCAGACAGTGTGCATGAAGTCACAGGCTGTGGTCCACCCATGCAAGCATGGGGAGTGTGAAGCAGCTTACTCTTCCTGAGCCATTTGCTCCCGAGAGGAAGGAACCATCTGTGGCTCATTCTCCTTCAGACCACTACCCAGCTGAGTACCTGCCATACCCAACAAATAGACAAAGAAACGGTGGAAGGAAGCTGTAGGTGTGTTCTGTCCTATGTGAAGATGACTCTCACTGGCTGAACCCGTGCCCAGGTGCACTGCATTCACAAAGCACACTCACCCAAGTAGCAAGTACTAGAAAGGTTAGAGCCCCCAAAGATTCTTGCATCTATGCTCCTGGCATGTGGGTTCAACAAGAAGGCTTATACTCTTCTTGTCCAGTGCATCCACCCAGAGTTGAACTAAAGAAGAATTTCCCTTACGGGTATCACTGTGAGAGTTAGAATGAAAAGCCTTGCACTTACATGCAATGTACAGAGTGTTGATGCAGAGTTTACTATGTGCCCACTTCTCCCCAATACCTTTTTGGGGTCATAGGTGGTGACAAAGTTCTACCTTTAAAATCCAGCTGAGAAGAAGCCAAATTTGTCACATTCATTCTTCCATGTACCACACCCATTGTGTTTGTAGAAGGAAAGAGGATAGGAGGGAGAAAAGATGTAAAGGAAGCAGGCAAGCATCAAACAGATGAGACATGGTGCACAGATCTCCTGTCCTTCTCCGTGAAGATCAGGCTCACCTTCTCCAAATCCTTGCCCGGGTGCATTGCATACAAATAGCATTTTCACCCAGGGACAAAGGATTAGAGATGATGAGCAGAGCAGAGGACCCTGTTTGTGTGGTTCTGTACATAATATTTAACTTTCTTTGTCCTTGTCCAGCAAAGCATCACCACCTCTACCCAAGACTGACACCCCATCTGAGATTTATGTATGCATCTGCCCCCAAGAAAAGTTTACATGGACATATTCTCTCAGACAAAACTTCTACGTATGCAAAATAGTATCCTTCCCAAATCATACTTGAGAGTCTTGTGGGCCTGATACATGTTTGGAAGGTAGCAAGAAGGCTGGGATGCACACACATGTTGAAAGAGGGTACAGTGGATGGGGACACTCCATTTCTTTCCAATGCCTTTGTTAAATTCAAACGTTGTGGAACAGGGGTTATCACCAAAGGTAACAAACCTAATGTGTGCTCCTCATTACATGATCTGACACATAGCAAGCTGGGAATCGAGAAAGCTCATGCCCCAACAGAAGTCTACAGGACATGATGAAGTTCATTATCCCATCAGAGAATGTGCAGAAGGTCTGGCACCTAAAAACAAAATCAAATGGTGGAAAGGAGAAGGAAATGTGGCAGGTGTGATGGACAGGTACGGGCCTTTCACACGCAGAGAAGGCTCAGCCTCTTTGAATCCTTGAACAGGTGTGTTGCACTAAAGTAGCACTCACACCTAGGTTCCAAGGATTCGAGAGGGGGAGCAGGCAAGAAGGCTCAGGTACCTGCCCTTCCTGTGTGTATGCGTGTGCGCACACATGCATGTGTATAACAATACAAAAGAGTCTTGTTCTGTGTAGTGTCATTTATAACTATCCAGACAAACAGAGAATGTTCTCTCCTTCATAACTCTATGTGTGACTGCAAAATAGCAGTGGAAATAAGAAGTCCATACTGTGACCCATGCACTCTTAAATCATGTAAATGCAACAGCTGGTAAAGAATTCCTTTCTTCTAACTCAACTGTAAGCTCCACAAGGGCAAGGCCAGAGTATGTCTTGTTTACAACTCTACACTTGTACATAAGCATATACATGAGTGTCTATGTATGTATAAAAGTAACAGACAGTATTAGCAAACAAGTATACCTTCCTCCAATAGCTACATCAGAGATGGAGACAAAGATAGCCTACTGCCCTTCCTGGGAGGTGTGAGAAAAAAAGTTAGGGTAGCATGACTTTGTTCCTGCTTACCTGTCATTGGGATTCTGCATATACATGTCCACACCCCCAGGTGCCTACATGTGTTAAGGGATGGGGTTTGATGCTTGCGGGGGGTGGGGGGGTGGAGGCTAGAGAACATAAATTCATTCTGCAACATCCCAAGCTTGTGTGTGAACCTACCCAGTGAGAATGATTTTCATCCTCTTGTATGCACCTGCTAATCAGTATGCTCAAGGGATTGGGCTGCCCATCTCACCACTGGCTCCATACATCAGCAAACTGGCATATAATAGGAACTATAGTCATATACCACATGATGCTTTGGTAAACCACAAACTACATATACAACAGTAGTTTCATAAGATTACATCACCTAGTGATACCACATCCCTATTCATTTAAATATACACTCCTGTGGTGGTTTGAATGAAATTGACCCTCACAGGCTCATATATTTGAGTATTTAGTCCCTAGTAGGTAGAACTGTTCAGGGAAGCATTAGGAGGTGTAGCTTTGTTGGAGGAGCTGTGCCACTAGGGGGTGGACTTTAAGCTTTAAAAACCCCATTCCAGGCCCAGGCTCCCTCTTGCTCTCTCCCTCTGCCTGCAATTTGCAGATAAGATGTAAGCTCTCACCTCCTACCCCTGGCACCATGCCTGCCTGCCTCCTGCCATGTTCCCCACAATGATGGTCATGGACTTGCCCTCTGAAATGTTAATAAACCTCAATTAAATGCTCTCCTTTATACGTTGCCTTGGTTATGGTGTCTCTTCACAGCAATAGAACAATAACTAAGACAACCTCATAACATTCACACGACAAATCACCTAACAACCATATTTCTCAGAAATTCCCATTGTTAAGCAATGCATAACTATAAATACACAGGCAAGAGAGGGAGGTAATTGCCTGCCATCTTTAAATAAGACCCATCTTTTCTGAATCCCAGCTCCATGTACTGTACATAGAAAGCCCTAGCAGCAGGTATCACAAGGAAGGAGCAAACAAAAAGGCTGGATCCCAAGGGTTGCATGGAGAAATTAAGACAAAGTTCACTTTTTACAGCCCCCAAACACATGAAAGGAGGCTTTATGAGGATAAGAAATTTTATTCTTAGATACAAGCTTACTACACATAATACATTCATAACCCCTCATGCTTTGCCTACTTTTGGACATGCAAATCCAAAGGATGCTCAAAAACCTCTGTGGAAGTAACTAGGTGAGGTGATAAATGCATGCTTTCTTCTCTGTGCAGAAGATGCTTGCTCTCTGTGAATCCTCTATCAAGGTGTTAAGGGTCAGAGAGAAAGTACCCAGACCTGCATACAATTCATTCATGAGAAAGAAGAAAGGGAACTCGATCTTTGACTCCTTCTCTCATACTCCATATTCAATATCAGAAAATCCAAACACCCAACTACTTTTCACAACCTTCACCATTACCACGTTGCTCCACGCCTCCATAAGAACTCATACCTATATTATTTCAGTGGCTTCCTACTCAGTCTCTGAATTTTTTGCCCTTATTCTCCTTATTTGCCACAGAACAGTGAGAATGAATGTTGTGAAACAAAAGGCATATATACAACCCCCAATAACTCTAACTTTGAAGTGTAAAGAAGAACTTGAGCTGAATAATGTTTTTTATCTATTATTAATAGTATCAAGACAAAGCAACTGTATTAGTCAGGGTTTCTATTGCTGTGAAGAGACACAATGACCATGTCAACTCTTATAAAGGAAAACATTTAATTGGGGTGGCTTACATTTTCAGAGGTTTAGTCTATTATCATCATGACAGGAAGCAAGGCAGCAATGCAGGCAGATATGGTGCTGGAGAAGGAGCTGAGAGTCCTACATCTTGACTCACAGGCAACAGAAAGTGGTCTGAGATACTGGGCGTGGCTTGATCATATATGAGACTTCAAAGCCTGCCTCCACAGTGGCACACTTCCTCCAACAAGGCCATATCTATTCTAACAAAGCCACACCTAATAGTGCCACTCCCTATGAGCTTATGGGCCAATTACTTTCAAACTACCACAGCAACTACAAAACATTTTGTTGCTGTTGTTGCTCTGATCATGAAGAAGCCTAAAAACAACTACCAATCCAGATGCAATGAGCACCCTGATGCCCATATAATCTATGGCCTCTGAATATGTTGTCTGACTTAGAGAAACAAATGCTTCTTGAAGACATATCAGATGTCAGGGGTGGAAGAAGAGATGGTGACGATGAGTAGGAAGCGTTTTTGCATCCCTGAAGGCAGAGAAGTTATCAAATAACCACTAGGGCCAAAGGAATGAAGGCCAATTATGTCTGCCTTTCTGAGATAGGGTCTCATGTAGCCGATAGTGGCTTGGTACTCACTAGGTAGCCCATGGTGGCCTCAAACCTGCAATGATATTCCTGCCTCCACACCCAGTACAGGATTACTGACATATGACACCATATTTGAAGAAGCTCACACTGGCAGAAGATGGAACATTTGGGCTTTCCTGGGGAGAAGAACTGCAATGAATGAAAAACTAAATAGATTTAAATCCATGTGTTTATCAAAATAGTTTTTTGAAAAATCTGTCTTTGCAATATGCTAGTGAACAAACTCATTATTTAAAGTTCTGATAAAGAGAATCAAGCATTTACACTGTCTTTCTTATAAAAACTGTACCAGTAGGAAATCAAATAGTAAGTGAGGGAACGTTTTACTTTACAGATGTAACCCAGCTATTAAAGGGAGAGTGACTAATGGAACTAGAATGCCATCATTTTATAACTGCTAACAAAATAATGGCTCTAGGATTTGAGCATCAATGGCAAACTAACACACAGAAAGACCCAGTGTCTCTTAATGGAGGCAGTTCTTCCCTTCCCACAAATTAAGCCCAAATCTAATCAGGCTTTTAGATACAACTCTCAATTAACAGGAAATACAAAGAAAAGGAGCCTGGAAACCACATCAGAGGAATGTGCTCAAAAAAATCCCATACTGTAGAAAACCATGCAGATATGTGGCCTATTTTCTTCCAACAAATAATTATAAGGAAAGAAAAATATGGGGGGGGGACCTTAGAATTCAAAGGCACTTAAAATACCTGTCAATCAAATCAATGCAAGGGCCTTATTTCGATCCTAATGTATTGTATCTTTGAAAGAAACAGAAATTCAAACAATGGATATGTGATGTCAAAGAACTGTTGGTAATTCTCTTTAAACATGATAATGGCACAATGTTTTTTTTTTGTTAAGAACAACTCTTACCTTGTACAGATTCACACTAATCATCAGTTCTCTTTCCTCCATCTATGACTGAACCTTCCAACACACTTCTGCTGCTTCAATGGCTTTGTTGTTCTCAGAACACAGTAGGCCTTTCCTGAAGACCCTGTCTGAAACTGAAACTCCATCACATTCCCTACTAATATTGTTCCATTCATTCTACACCCCTTTTCTTGCTTTTTCATTCTCTAGGGCACTTATCAGCAAACGACACACTTTGTGGTTCACTCATTTTGTCCAGTGCCTTCCTCTCCCTACTAGGGCAGAGATTGTCTTGGTTAGTGGTATATGCATGGTGTATAGGGAAGTAGCCAAAATAAAGTAGATAGCTCAGCAAGTATTCACTGAATAGCCCGCCACACAAATCAGCTGTGAAGCCTAGGTCTGGAACAAAATGAGAAAATTCTCAAACTTTCAAGAGAAAAAGTTTTAGTATTAAACAACAACAAAAAAAATACCCAAATAAATTTCTAAAAGGCATCATACACTTCCCTGTGCAAATAAGTGTACATGTGAGAAGGCATGGCATAGTAAAGGAAATCCACTTCCTGAAACCTAATGTATAAGTGAATGAATGTATCAAAAGAAGCAGGTGCAAATTCCCTCACAGTTGAGGTTTGAGCATATTAGCTAGACGGCTTTCTTTCCATCATAACCTATGTGTGAAGAGTCCTGAGAAGGCTCTCTCTACTCTCCTATATATAAGAGAGGCAAGACCAGGTCAAAAGATTTCCCTTCCTTCTAGGCTATAACTATCCCTGAAGGTGAGGGTCTATATTCTGTACAAAAAAGTAAAATAAAATAAGGGTAAGAGGGCTGGAAATGTAACTCAGTTGATAAAGAGTATTTGCCTAGAATGCACTGAGCCCTGGGTTTGATCCTCAGCATCACAGAAACCAGGTGTAGCAGTGCATACCTAACAATCCTAGCATTCAGGGGGGTGGAGGCATGAAGATAAGAAGTGTAAGGTCAAGCCAGGCATAGCTACTCAAGCCTTCAATCCCAGCACTTGAGAGGCAGAGGCAAATAGATCTCTGTGAGTGTGAGGCCAGCCTGGGCTACCAAGTGAGTTCCAGGACAGCCAAGTCTACACAGAGAAACCCTGTCTCAAAAAAAAAAGGAAGGAAGGAAGGAAGGAGGGAGGGAGGGAGGGAGGGAAGGGGGGGAGGGAGGGAGGGAGGGAGGGAGGAAACAAAAACAGAAACAGAAGTGTAAGGTCATCATCCTTGCTATGCAGGAATTTCAAGGGCGGCATGGGACACATAAGGCCCAGCCTCAAGAAAGAAAAAAGTGAGAACAGTCTTCCTCTCTGGCACAATATATGCATGCCTGAGGTGGGGAAAAAAAGACAGAGAGAGGGCTGTTCTGTTGGGTGTGTGTTTTACGTTTGTGAAGTTGTGTCTATGCATATGTGCGCCATGCACAAGAGAGCAAGGAAAGCTGAAGCTCACCATCCTGCAAACCCTGCATGTGGGAGGGGTTTTCAGAGAGCTCACCCTCCACCATGCAAGGGATGTGAGAGAGGGAGCAGGGAAGGGCTCACTCTCTTGGCACAACATGTGGGTACTTTCTATGGAACAAGCAATAGAAAGCAGCCCAGGGATTGCACATAAGCAACAAACCAGCTACATGAAAACCGATGGTGGGTAAAGCAGGAGGGACACACACACATGCTGACCAAGAGGGGCACACACAGAGGCGGGAAAGTCAACTGGAAGGGATGGCAAGCAGCAATGGTGTATGCGCATATGTCCCACACAGGGAGCAGATGAGAGAGGAGCTACATGTCCTTAGTGCAGATAGATGTATATGCACTCATGCCTGTGCACAGGAGAGAGAAGAGAGGCTTGCTCTCCTGCAAGCCTTGGGTGTGGGAGGGTAATTAAGATGTTAACAGTCCTACACTCAAGGCATGAAAGAGAAAAAGCAAATCTGTAGGCTTGCTCTCCTATGTACACATTAGCATGCATGGACATATGTGTTGTATGTGGGTCCTGAAAGGGGTGATGATTGCCCTAGACACAGTGCAATGAGAAGATGCATTTGTGTACATTCACATACATACCTTTAGGAATGCTCACTTTTTCTATGGACTATGTGTTTTTATGTTCTTTTTATTTCTTTTCTTTTTTATTCCTAATGTCAGTCAAGTATTCACTCTTAGCAGAGTATTAAGCACTTTTTATATATAACTAATTTGTTCTCACAAATATCTATGTCCCCTGTTCTACAGATGAAACAATACCAGGTCACACATAAAGGACAAATAACAATAACAGTTAGGATCTGGATGTGGTAGTACACCCCCATAATCTCAGCACTAGGAGGCTGAGGCAGGTGGATGGCAAGTTGGATGCCAGTCTGCTTTATATTGTGTGATCCTGACTCAAAACAAAACAAATATCAATAAACAAACAAAAAAAAAGAAATCTGAGAATCTGTAATGTGAGTCATTAGAAAGAGAAACTGAAAAGCAGGCTATATCGCCTGATCACATTTGTGTGTTCACACAAGAGTTAGAGCACAAGGTCTTACATTGTTGAGCCCAGGGAAGAAGTAAAGAAGGTGGAAGTAATGGAGGCAGTGAGAAGTGGCTATGTGGGATACAATCACCTTAGACATACATTTCAAAAGTACAGCCAACTACATTTTATAAATGCCTTGGCCTTGAAGAGTAAACAGTAAATAAATGTCAAAAATAAGTCCAGAGACTTTAGTCTATTCAAATCTTCTGCAGCCTTGCCTTGAGCAACTGGGGAATGCAATATGAGTTATACAACACTGGAGGAGAAGCTGGTCTTTTTGAAAGACAAAGGAAGAAAACGAGGACTTCAGCTTTGGATGCATTAATTTTTTACATGCTTATTAGACATCTGGGGCAGATGTCCAGTATACAAAAACACATGGAATTCAGCAACATAAATATGAAAGCCGTCTATGCAGGAGGTATTTACAGCTGCAAGCCCAGAATAGCTGAAGCTTTGGAAAGAAGTCCAAAACTAAGGTAGATAATCTTCATTATCTTATCAACTTGATAGGATTCAGAATCACCTAGGAGACACATCTCTAGGCACATGAGTGAGAGTGTTTCTAGAGAGGCTTAACTGAGGAGAGGAGATTCAACCTGAATGTGAGTTGGACCATCCTATGGGCTGGGGTCCTGAAGTAAATAAAAAACAGAAAGCTGAGCCCCGGCTTTGTTCCTGAATGTAGATGCAATGTGATCAGCTGCTGATGTCCCTGCCATCATGTCTTCCCTGCCATGATTGACCGTATCCCCTCAAACCATGAATCAAAGTAAATCCTTTCTTCTTTAAGTTGCTGTGTCACAATAACGAGAAAACTAACTAATCTACCCGTATCTCACTAATGTTCAGAAGTCAAGACAAAGGAGAGGAGCCACTAAAACAAACTGAAAAGCTTGGGAAATAATAGGATAGTTAAGATGGTAGAGTGCTGTAAGGCAGGTATGGTAGTTGGTAGAGCTGTCAGTTTACAAGGGGTAGCCTTGCTGGAGGAAGTAGATCACTAAGGGAAGACTTGCAGGTTTCAGAGAATCACACCATTCCCAGTTAGCTCTCTAGGTTTGCACTTGAGGTTCAAGATCTAAGTTCCCAGCTAGGTCTTTCAGTTGCCACACCTGCTGCCTCTGTCCTCCATAGGCTCTCACCCTCCAGAAACGTTAAGCCCAAATAAACTCTTCTATAAGTTGCCTTGGTTATGGTGTTCTCTAACAGCAATAGAAAAGTAACTTACAGTGCAGGTAAGAAATTTCAAAGCAGAGGGAATGATCAGTTAGTTATCTGAAGATCTATCAACTAAGATGCCAAAATGGTCTGATGAACTGAGAGATGTGAAAAGCACTGACCCTTGATAAGGGTAATTTTAGTAATATCTGAAGGTTAAAACTTTGCATAGGAGGTGTTTAATAAAGAATCGGCAGGGCTGGGGATCGTGAATGAACATGCATGAGGTGCCTGGCATGCATGAAGCCCTAGGCTAAATGTGAGGAAATGAGGCTGAAGGAAAGGCTGCTGGAAAGCGAGAAGAGAAGAAAATGAAGAAGAGGGAGGGATGAAGAAAAAGGGAAGAGGGAGGTGTAAAAAGTAGAAATGGATGCCAGGCCTGGTGGTGTACACCTTTAATTCCAGTACTCAGTAGGCAGAAACGAGTAGATCTCTGTGAGTTTGAGGCCAGCCTGGTCTACATAGAGAGTTACAAGACAGCCAGGGCTACACAGTGAGTCCCAAATCAAAAACAAAAAAAGAAAAGTAGAAATGGAGGCAGGAAAGGATTTCTATAAGAAGGATAAAGGAATGTGTAGAAACTAGAAGGTTTGGGGTTTCTCATAGAGAAGGAAGTGCTTTTTTAACTTGTATTTTTCAGCAATACTTGATTAATTCTTTGAGAATTTCATACAGTGTATTTTGAGCATATTCACCCCAGCTCCTCAATTACTACCTTCCAAACCCTCCTACCACTTCCCACCCAACTTGAAATTTTTTTCTCTTCTTTCCACAAGTATTTTTTTAACTTAATAACTTCTTTTCAGATGGACAACTTGTCAGTACAGTTAAATACAAACACTCAAACACACAAAGAGGTGCAGATGCAGGAAAAAGAGGGACTTGGTTGCTGGAGCAACACATTGAGCAGGGATAGGGGCTGGGATCTACCACACAAGTGGAGGATCTGACTGTGGCTACATATGTTCACAGTGGAGGGGCTAGCCTTGGCTACTGCTGACAGGGTTATCAGAAAGCAGAGCTCACATTCAGGCACATCTGTATAGCGACTGGAAGACACTGTAAGAGCATTGGAAGACCTATACTGATCTACCTTCTTCAGGGAAAGGGAAGGTGGGGTCAGCAGCTATGAGAGGGGATGAAGGAAAGGGCGTGACACTGGAGGTTGGAGGAGAAAGGGGAATTGTGAAATAGACACCCAGGAAAGCGTTTCTTAAACATTTCCAGATACTGAGACAAGGCAGGTATGATACATTTGCTCTGAGCTAAAATTGGTTGCTCCAAACAAAGCATATGGAGTAAGGAATTTCAGTATGTGTTAATCTCATTTTGTGTTTCAATTTTTACAACCCTACAAGGTTAGTACTAGTTACCCCATTTACATACTGTGAAAATTGAGACACAAGGTAAATTGCTAATCCAAGATCACAATCTAGTAATAAAACAAGACAGAATATTCCCACATCTCACTGTCAAGACAATGGGCCTATCCATCAAACCCCAAAGCTTTATACTCACAGGAATATGAGAACCAAAGTTGATGTGGACCTACTTTCTAGAACACTGTGAGTGGAGGGACAAAATGGAAGAGGAAAAAAAAACAGTAGGAAATCTGGAGGGAGTATTGGGGGTATAGTTCACTGGTAGAGCATATGCCTAAAATGTGCAGGGCCATGAGTTCAATACCCTGTAACCACCACCAAAAAAACAAAACAACACAATAAAAGAAAGCTCAAGGAACTGTCATAAATTGTGTGTGTCAGTCAGTGTTCTGTTGCTATGAAGAGACCATTGACAGGGCAACTTATAAAAGAAAGCATTTCATTCAAGGATTGCTTATAGTTTCAGAGGGTTAGTCCATTATCATCATGGCAAGGAGCAAGGCAGCACACAGGAAGGCATGGTGCTGGAGAAAGAGCTGAGAGCTTACATCCGATCTGCAAATCACAGGCTGACAAAGTCAGGCTGGGCCTGGTGAGGGCTTTTGAAATGTCAATGCCCACATGCAGTGATGCAACACCTCCAACAAGGCCACACCTACTCCAACAAGGCCACACCTACTCCAACAAGGCCACGCCTCCTAATCTTTTGCAAACAGTTCTACTCCCTGGTAACTAAGCATTCAAATATATGAGCCTATGGGGCCATTCTCATTCAAAACAACCACAGTGTATATGCACATGTGCCAAGTGTATGGGGGCGGGGGGGGGCTCAGAGAAAGACAGAGAGAATGCATATGTGTTTGTTTCAGAACAAATTTTGTTTTTTAAGTTCATTATCCCATAAAGCATGTTTATAGGTAAAGCACTCCGAAAGTGCACTAGGCTAAGAAGACAGGAGCCCAGCTCAGGAAACTTACACATCTGTAGACCCCATATGTGGGAGACAATCAAGACAGCTCACGCATCAACATGTGAGGCATGGAAGACAAACAAGTAGGATCTCTTCTTGTCTCCCGCACTGACAGAAGATACACATGGACATCAGAGTGAGGAGGCCTCATTCTCATAACTTTGGGTGTATCACCTATGTGTGTGTGCACCTGAGGCTGAGGACAGTATCATGCTGTGGGATGGTCTGTATGTCAAATTGCTCTGATTGGTCAATAAATAAAACACTGATTGGCCAGTGGCCAGGCAGGAAGTATAGGCAAGACTAACAGAGAGGAGAATTGAGAGAACAGGAAGGTGGAAGGAGTCACTGCCAGCCGCCGCCATGACAAGCAGCATGTGAAGATGCTGGTAAGCCACGAGCCACGTGGCAAGGTATAGATTTATGGAAATGGATTAATTTAAGCTATAAGAACAGTTAGCAAGAAGCCTGCCACGGCCATACAGTTTGTAAGCAATATAAGTCTCTGTGTTTACTTGGTTGAGTCTGAGTGGCTGTGGGACTGGCGGGTGACAGAGATTTGTCCTGACTGTGGGCAAGGCAGGAAAACTCTAGCTACAGTATCATAATAACCAAGTCTACAAAAAAGACACTAAAAATTCTTGTCTTGATTGCTTCTAGGTAACAGAAAAGGGGTATGGGCTCTGTTCTGTTGTTGTTTTTGGTGTGTGTGTGTATGTGTTTGTGTACACTAGAAAGTTCACTCTCCTATAAGTTCCATATGCATGAGGGAGACTAAAAAACATACATTTATTTCACTACTCAAGGCATATAAGAGAATGACTGAGTCAGATGCCTTAGACTGTATGTATCTGTGATCCTACACACACACACACACACACACACACACACACACACACACACACACACAGGCTTAAGCCCAGCAAATCCCATGCTATGGCAGGAATATGGGAATAAGTAAGAAAAGTAACAAAAACATTTGCTGCAGCTGGGCTGGATGGGAGTAGCAGTGCATGTTCTAACCCTACCACTACAGAAGTTAAGGCAGGAGGACTGCCGTGAGTGGAACCACCCTGGGCTAAGGGGAGAGTGCCAGGACAGTCAGGGCTGTCTACAGCAAGGCCCCATCTCACAATAAACAGACAGACAAACAAAGATATTGCTCTCCTGCAAACTGCACAGGTGGAAAGAGGATGTGTAATATTCCCTTTCCTAGAGTTAAAGGCATACAAAAAGGATGGGAGGAGTTCTTTGCTCAAGTAGAAAAGCACTACAAGCTGCTTTGGAATCCCTTGTTCTGCCATTAACAGCCATATCTCCTCTATCTATACCTGCATTTTTCACCAATAAAATGGACATAGCAATAGTCCTGGACTCTTAGGGTCACTGTAAGAACTAACCAGAACACCATGGCCAGCATCAGTATCTAGAACACTATAAATACTAAATGTGACCCATCACCACTGGCATTGGTGGCAGCAAAATAGGCCTCTCTAGAGATCTGTCACTAAAAAATATTCATAACTGCCTTATACCCCCAAAAGTTCACCTCTGTCCTTATCTGGGATCACAAGAGCAGCTTGTAGTTATGTCCACACTTTACATTCAACAAATGTAATTAAGAGATACAGAAAGCAAGCTAAGAAGGAGACAGACACAGATGTGGAATCTTCAATTAAAATGCTCACTTTTGAGGAAAACTATGGTAAAAATAGATCAGAGACTGAAAAAGCCATATGCATGTGCTGGGGAGCTAAGGTACCTGGTATATTGTGAAGATGGAACTATACAACAGCAACACATGCCAGACAAGATACTAAAAGTGTGTCTTTGACACCTGTAGTAGAAACATATCCCCAGAATAAACCAGAAAACTAGCTCTTAAAAATTCTTGAGTTAATGGTGCACCCAGAATCAGGAATACTCTAAAAGACAGATATACACTTTATAGTGTGTTGCATTTTTTCTTACTGCTTTTATTAACAATGCAAAGATGTGTTTGATTAAATAAAATTAACCTGGAAGCAGAAGGCTGAGTCAGCAAGTAACTGACAGGAAGTGGTAGGGAGGAACCACGTGTAGCAAGGGTTTTTTAAGAAGGACGCTGGGTTTTTGGAAGACGCCAGCAAAGGGAGAAGGTTATGTACTTGCTATTCAGTCTCTGAGTGAGCAGAATTCCACCTCAACCTTTGAATCCTGAGTTCTTTTTTTTTCTTTATTAAGAAATTTTCTACTCACTCCTCATGTTATCCACAGAGCCTCCCTCCTCCCTCCTCCCACCCCCAGCCCTCTTTCCCAAGCCACCCCACATCCCTACATCCCCAAAATCGAGGTCTCCCATGGGGAGTCAGCAGAGCCCAGCTCACTGAGCCTAGGCAGGTCCAAGCCCCTTCCCACTGCACCAAGGCTGTGCAAGGTGTCACACCACAGGCACCGGATTCCCAGAAGCCTGCCCATAGACCAGGGACAGATCCCAATTCCCCTGCCTGGGTGCCCCCCAAACAGTTAGAGCCAAACAACCGTCTTCAGTATCCAGAGGACCTAGTCCAGTCCCATGGGGGCTCCACAGCCACCAGTCCACAGTTCATCGGTTTCCACCAGTGTGGCCAGTCATCTCTGCATGTCCCTCGCCTGCAGTATCTCTCCTCTCTTTCATCAATTGGATTCCCGAGTTCTTTAGAGGGATAGAGATCAAGATAAAGTTTCCCTTAGTAGCTTTGAAAGAGTCGGTGCCTGAGGGAACAGAATCCCTCAGGCCACAGCCCTTGCAGCCTGGCCAAACTGCTGCTATAGCAGCGGAGTTGCAATCTCTGACTAGGACAGCCGTTGCTTAAGGGGCAGTCACTGTAAATAATAAAAAACAGTTAACACTTTCTAATACCAGGACAGAATTAGACCAGATAAAAGGATATGCTGAACTAGAACTACTCACACAAAGCAGCAGGTAAAAAAAAATACAAGAATACAGAACTGCCTGCTATAAATCAAATGGGTTGGAATAAAGAACAACCAAGAGCATGGGAAAGACCATATGTCAAGAGGAGGAGATAGAATGCTAGAGGGTAAGGCAGGGCATATAGCAAATGCAAAGGCACTAAAAAAACTAGTTTGGCAACAGTAGAATGTTCTTCCAGGGAGAAGGTGAATAATGTCAAGGCCATGTTGCAGTCCTGAGGTGCTATAATAGGGATGAGGAGCTGGACTATCACTATGATGAACAACCACTTAAGAGAAAGACTTTTAGGTGGCTTGATATTTCTCTTAATGGATGAGTCCATTTGAATGTGAAGAGAAATACAATAAAACTAACTTCCATTCCCATATCTACGGAGTTTACTGCTTGGATAAGACTAAAATCAATAGTATAATTTTTAAATGACTGACTTAAAATCAGTTATTCAAGCAAGGCTCCTAGTCCAGATGGGCACGAGGGTTCTGAGGACAGTATGCAAATGACAAGGCTGGGTGTGAGAGAGCTACAGGCAATGGGCAGTCCCAAAGTTTCTTAAGCTGCAGTATAAATTGCTCCTTCAGGAAGCTTAACCTAGCAGCCAGTGGAAATACAAACATGCACTAGGAAAACAGTCCTCACAATCTACTGATAAGAGAGTTCAGGAATGATTCAGAAGATTTCAGAAACCCATTCCTGAACTGGCAACTCATTCTGCCCAGTTTTATGAAGAGGAATTTTGCCAACAGTCTTTGGAATAAGTCCTGAATAAATATGACAGTCAAACCAGTATAACTGAGATAAGTGTGGAGTATATCTTCAATGAGCTACAGACCTTGAATGATCAAGCTTGAGCTTGATTACAGAAGAAAATGCCAAAGACAGGGCTGAAGAGATGGTTCAGTAGTTAAGAGCACTTACTGCACAAACATGAAGACCAAAGTTTGGGTCCCAGATCCATATAAATGGATGCTCCCACATAGGCCTGTAACCCAAGCACTGAAGGGAACAGAAACAGAAGGAAGTCTGGGGCTTGCTGGCTGCCAGCCTAGGTGCATTATACAACATCCCTATTCAGTGAGAGATCCTGCCTCAAAATAACAGGTGGAGAGTAACAGAGGATGGCGATCTCCTCTACCCTTCTTACATGTATAGGTGCAAGCACTTGCACACACAAGTGCACACAGAACGCACACACACAAAAGAAAATACAAAAACGAGTAAATGCCATGGACTCTAGCATTAACACAGAAAATGAATCAAGCCAAGAATTAGATCATCAGCAAGGTCTGGGGGTGGTCTTAGTACCCTTCACTAAACTGGCTATGCTACACTGTGATGAATAAACAACAGAATACTTTCTGCTGCACATACACCAATGTATTTTGCTGCCCTTGGTCCTGGGCAGACTCTCTATACTGTGCTGGTAATCCTCCAAAAAGTATATGAAACACTAATATTTCCCTCATTTCCCAATCCCAGTATTTCTAAAGCCAAGACATAACACATGATAAAAATGGCAGCTGAATGAATTTCATTTTTATTGCTCAAGGGAAATTTAAACAAAAAATCCTGACAACTTGGAAGGAGCTTACTCATGAGCTCAAGTCTCCTCTAAAAATAGAGACAGTTACACCATTCATTTGGTACATAAACTTATTACATCTCGCCACTTGGCTGAGGGGCAGAATGAGTAGATTCATTATCTCTTTGCTTAGGCTTTTCTTGGGAGCGATCAGCCCTCTGCCCTCTCCATTTCCTCCAAAATCCAGATCTGAGTATGGCTCTGTTACAAAGTTCTCATATAGCTTTTACACACATCCTGCTCTGCATCCAAGTTATTTGCACTGTGTCTTAACTCTCCCCAAGGGAAGAGACTGACTGACTACCTTTGTTCCAGGCCTCAGATACAGGTAGGGGTCTCCCTAACTACTTATGAAATAAATCTATTCGATTTCCATTTTGTTCTAAGTATTGACTGCCATTTCAAGGGCCCCAAAACATCTTATCAACAGCTATTCAACTCACTTCTCCTTATCCATATTGCACAATATGGATAAAGTGGTTTACTAACTCAAGAGGGTTTCAGGGTGTGTCATGATGAATGACACAAACTCCATCCTTCAGTCTCAGTTCTAGCCACCCACCCAAGGTGTGGTGGCTACAAGCATGACAAATACCGCCCACATCTTACTCTGTAATGCTAAGTTTATGAATAAGTCTTGATCTGAAATCAGGTCCAACAGATAAAATGCACTGAGATAAAGGTTAGTCTTTATTCTCTCTTTTACCTAGAGAAGAAAAAAAATAATTTGGAGAACTAGATTCTCCTTCTAACCCTGTCTGATTGGAGCTGATTCTTTTTTTTTTAAAAAAAAAAAAAAGATGACTTAAAGCTTTTAAGATTTATTTATTTCTTATGTATACAGTGTTCTGCCTACATGCATGCTTGCAGGCCAGAAGAGGGCACCAGATCTCATTAGAGATGGTTGTGAGCCACCATGTGGTTGCTGGGAATTGAACTCAGGACCTCTGGAAGAACAGCCAGTGCGCTTAACCACTGAGCCATCTCTCCAGCCCCACAGAGCTGATTCTTAAGAGCAAATGGCTGACACTTCTACCTCTTAATTCCTTCCTACCAAAGTTGACATTAGAGACTAGGGGTGTGGCTCAGTACCCACAAAGCACTTACCTAGCATGTGTGAGGTCCAGGTTCCATCCCCAGCACTCTAGTAAAAAGTTATTAGAAATCAATATGTTCAGTAGGGGGAGGAGAGCTGCTGAAACTGCTTAAGAATTCCAATTTTCCTTAACTTTTGTGACTTAGTGTTGTTAGACATTTTGAGAGAACAGGTACAGGCTCTGTCATTTACTATTTGTCCCACAGCAGACTCAAGATACCACCTTCTATAAATGACAGGGAAACTATACCCAGGAAATCTCAAAAATATGGTTCCCTAAACAAGACCTTAAAAAAAAGACAACACCAATTGACGTGCCGATGTGGATGGAGGAATTCTCACAAGGGTTCATCCCTACATGAAGAGCTACAGGCAATTAATGCTTGCTGAGAGAATGAGTCTTCTCCAGGGATAAGTCCAATAGTTTAGTCAATCCCAAGAGGTCATCCCTAAACACATATGAGCAGCACTAAATGATCTCAGCAGAATCATTATAAATGTGTGCACACACACACACTATATATATATAATATATAATATATATAATCATATAAGAGGCAGTGAATTTGAGAAGAAATGGGAGGAGGACATGGGAGGAATTGAAGGGAGAGAATAATTAAATACAGTACTCATAAAATTCTCAAAAAATAAAATAAAATCTAAAAGAATAAAAAAATTAAAGGGGATATATGTTGTTTTCAGAGATTCTGCAACAGAAATAATCATGGATAGACTATTTCTAGGAATATCTATTTGGTCTCGGAATGAAATTTGAGACTGACTAGGACTGTATCAAAGGTGTGTTATAATAAGATTATAATTTTACAAAGAGGGCTTAATAAAGCACTAAAATTAATAAGCTACAAGGATTTTAAAAAACCTTGCTGTTCTCCTTAATTTCTTCTTTTGACTCTGACATAAGGTGACTCCCTAATTCTTGAAATGCTCTCATCTTCACTTTTGTAACACTGCAAGGGATTCTGGGTTTCCTGTGTGCCTCTCTGACTGCCTTTCCTTTCAGTCTTTGTTGCCATTTCCCCCTCGAGGTTGTTAATCTGCCCAGTCTGTGCTAAGAATACATCTCTCTAATCAACTCGAAATTCTGTTAGGAGTTTCAGACATCATTATTCTCTAGCACATTCCAAATTCTAAATATCTAATTCCTGCTCTCTCATTCATGCCACAGCATATTTCAAACCATTTATCACCAAATAACAAGGCTGAGAGCTGAAGCACATATCCAAATCGAAGTCATTACACTTCCTTTTCTCTCAAAGTTCCCTGCAATCGCTATTGCTAATTTTGTTTTATTACTTAGAAGGTTGGTTTTCTCTTGCTCCCTTCTCTAAAAGAGCTAAAAAGCTAAGAGCCCCACAGCCTTAATTTGTCACTAAGTCTGGACTTTCTTGTGTCCCGTAGTTTCTACTTATCCCTTTCCTTTCTTTTTAAAAATGTATTTATTTTATGTGTGTTAGTATTTAGCCTGTAGTATATCTATGCACCATGTGCATGTCTGGTGCCTGCAGAGGCCAGAAGAGGTGTGGGATCCCATGAGACTGCAGTTACACATGATTGTGGGCTGTCATATAGGTGCTGGAAATTGAACCCAGTCCTCTGGAGTAACAGCCAGTGCTCTTAACTACTGATTCATCTCTTTACTTTCCATCCCCACTCTCCCCTCAGATGCTGAGGACCTGATTGCTTTACACCTTTTTCTCAGTTAGTCCTCCACAAGGTCACTCCCTGTTGTTAGCTGAATTCCTTACCTGCCTGGAAGCTCTCCACAGCCTTTTTCTCAAGTCAAACCAACTTCCTTGATCACCCTCACCATCAAATCTCCAACCAGACTTGTATTTCTCAGGCACAGTAGATTCCCACCTGCTCCTTCCGCGTGTCTAAATATTAAGTGTTAATTAAAGGTTAGCCCAGCCTCTTTCATCCCTTGATATTCTTCTCTTCCTTTCCTAACCTCCCTTTGGACCACAGCAGTCACTACATTATATCTACATCAGCAACCGTCTACTACTTTCTTGAACAACAGCAGAATTCAAGGCATAGTTTTCTGGTGTCCTCCACAATGCTTTACACAATGGGTGCTCAAGAAAAGCTTTTGGATCATATGATAATGTTCAAACTATATTAACTTTTTAGACAAAGTCTTGCTATAATACATACCCTGGGCTGGCCTAGAACTCTCAATCCTGCCTCAGCCTGGAAAGTGCTTGGATTACATACGTAAATCACTACACCCATCTACGCTACTGAATTAAAACAAACCATGCATACACAAACTTCTGCCCTTATTTCAATGATCATACACTGAATCTTTTTAAAAGAGCCTGTGAGAGTTATCACACTCAGCCTCCTCCCACTTCTCTTGTTGCCATGGAATTTAACACAGGAAAAATCCATACCACATAATGCTAAACATGGACAACTGTAGAACTTCTGTAACAAAAGGCCACAAAGAGCAACTGGATACTCCCCTTACATGCGGAAAGACTGCTTCTCCCCCACCCCGTCCTGGTTTAAACAAAGCCCTTAAATTAAATGCAAGGAAAACCGGAAACTCTTCCTTCTCCAGATCTCTGGAGAACACTGTTCTAAAACTGACCCTGATAGTAGAGAGGTGGGGGTGGGGAAGAAACCTTAAATTCGAGAGCTCAAATCAAGGGAGGAAGAGACACAAATGTATTGGAGCCCAGCACATCTCTCTCAAAGGCCAGAAGTTCACAGCAGTCTCGTTTTCTAACTTGTCTTGCTGGATTCTTGAGTCTGTTTAAACTATCCTATTGCTTAATATCACTCAGCCACCAAATAACAAGTCCTCCGTAGTTAGCTCAAGGAAAAAAACAGCAGAGCAGCCACACACCCTGACTGTACTCTATTTCATGTAACTTCATGAGCTGGCCTTGTCATGGGCCTGCAGAACTTCATTAATTATTTATGAAAACAAGGAAAAGTTATAGCCTCCACATATGCAAACATTGGTGATTAGAATATATTCCTTCATAAATCATATAGGCAGCCAACCTCAGAAGCTGCTGGTGTTTACCTCAAGGTTAATGTAACGTTTAGTTAAGAAATTATTGCTGGGGGGTGATGAAGAAAATAACAGGCAAAATACTCAGCAAACTGGCCTAGCAGTGTTCAAACTATGTCAGGCTATTAGTGTCAGGCTAACTATGTCAGGCTATTAGGAAAAAAATTTCTCCTGAGTCAAATGCTGAGAACGACATTTAGGTATGTCTTCCTTATTCCTAAACAGAGATCATCTACCAGTGATGCACTCACATCATCGCCAGAATATTTTTTTCTTTTTTAAGATTTAATATAATCTAAATCCTTATCTCAGGAAGCTTTTTAATTTTTTTTTTGGTTTGTTTTGTTCTAAGACAGGGTCTCAAGTAACTCAGGCTAGCCAAGGATACTATTCAACTCCTAATCGTGCTTTAGTTCCCAAGTGCTGGAGTTCTGGGCATATGCAGCCAGATGACCACCAGGAATTTTACTGTGTGCTTATTAAAATGCCAACCCTATAAGCCATGTAGGGTCTTTCAAAAGAAAACAGGCCGCTTTCCTAGCCACAGGCACCTCAAGAGGCTTGTGTCTAATTCTAGGATAGGACACAAATAGCATGTAAAAGTTCACCATTTCACAGTTCCAAGACAGCAGTAATAGTTGGAAAATGGGAACAATTCTGCTATTTTTTTTTCATACTGAAATTTGAGAGGCAAAAATATTTGACATAAGTATATTATTTATTATTAGGTGTAAATAGTAATGCATGTGCAGAGGTCCTGCCTATCTGAATATTTCATGCATGTGTATATAGATGTGAGAGAGAAAAAAGAAGAAAGACACATTGAGACCCTTTTGTAAAATCTATGGCACAAGTCAAGATGGAGCCAGCCAGCTCATAAATTTGCTGCTAACCACAACTAAACATAATTCAAAACACCTGGAAGTCTTTTTTTTAAAAAAAATAAATGAACTGAAAAGACTCTACAGAGCTGGGTCGTTGTCGGAATCTGTGCCGCCAGACAGACGGCATCCATGCTCTGAGGACAAAGAAACAAGTCCAAGGCTCAATTCCTCCAACTGAGCAGCACCTCTACACTTGATTATTTACAGTTCCTAATCTATATCCTCCCTCAAACCACTCCTGGGGCTGGGGAATATTTAACAAAGTTCCCAAGCAAAGGCTCCCCACTTTTGGTTACACACCTGTGTTCACTTTGTGGTAAATCACTGAGATGTAACTTTGGATTTGTCCACTACTCTGTATGTGTGTTATAGTTTAATTTACAAGTTTAAGAAATTTCTCAGTATCCTTTGCTGAAAGTGGTAGCATCGTGAAATACCTGGATACACAAATGTTTAAATGGTATAGTAGAATTCCTTGATTGAGATGGACCAGTGGGACACCAACAATAAATCCTGACTTTACGACTGATGCACAAAGAAGAAACTACTGGCCAGTCAACAGCTGTGGAGGCTGGATGATCTAACCTGAACCAGGCTAATTTAGCACTCTCTAAAGCAATACTCTCTCGGTTTACTCTAGCCTTTAAAACAATTGTGTTCACATACACAGGTAGAAATTGGACAAATAAAAAATATTTGAAGTTTCAACAGTCCTAATACATGACATTCTATAAAACTGGGGCAAAGAATAACTGGTGTGAATCAGGATAAAATGTCTAAGAAAGGTACCAGACCTGAATGAAACGTTACACCATAGTGAAAAAGGTACCATAAGAGGTAA
The DNA here is from genome assembly GCA_902168325.1 of Peromyscus nudipes. Lineage (NCBI taxonomy): Eukaryota > Metazoa > Chordata > Mammalia > Rodentia > Cricetidae > Peromyscus > Peromyscus nudipes. The sequence continues at coordinate 28,995 of CABHPH010128490.1, forward strand.
TGTTGCAAAATGCTTTATATGTGCCTAGACTATAATCTATTAGTTTAATATACTTTAAACCTACATGTTTTAACTAAGTATCTATTTATATACTATGGAAGACACATTTTAGAGGAGATAAAGTAAGATATTTCCATTTGCAACAAAGACTGCTTCATTCCTTTGGCCCATATGTACTGAAAGACTTATATGGCCAGCTGCCAGGATACAGTATAGAAGTTTCTGGAAGGAAGATGTGTTTCATAATCTGTAGGAGCTCAGGCTCCTTGCAAATGCATTAGGTAGGGGAGTCTAACAGAGAAATACTTGTGTAGAAGAATAAAATGCATTTGACAGTGCTGAGCACTATAGTATTAAAGGGATTCATTAAACAGATACTATAGTATTAAACAGATTCATTCAATATAGCTTCATGGAGTTACAAGGTGACTCCAGGCTGGACCTGCAGCCCAGGCAGATAAGGCAGATGACAGTGAGACAGGGCATCATGGGGCAGACAAGGTCAGAGAGGGAGACTCAGTTTGAGTACAGCAATGTGAGAAGGCAGAAGGCAGCGCAATGCTACTCACACCATGGCTGTCCCAGTCCCAAACCCCTTATTATCATGTCCATAGAGACCATTACAGGCATCAACAAGCACTTAGGAAGTTCTATAGCAATTTGACAGGGTGAGATTATGTCTTATAAATCTAATATTAATAAAGTTTATCTTTTATATGGCTTTGTAAGTTTTACAGAGATTTTATGATGTTTTGCAAAAGTGTCTATCTGTAATGGTTTAAAGAAGCTAATATTTTAATTAAAAACAGCAGGTCTTTCAGCACAGCTACTTCAAGAAGGACTAGTGGTGGACTGTGATACCACCTACAACTGGAAGGACTGAGGTATTTTGGAGTGCTGAGTGACTTAAGGAAAGATCACTTAGGGGAGGGAGATGACAAAAGTATTGAAGGTTAAGGAAATTACAATAATTTCTAGTTCAAACAATAAATTCTCATGAATAAGGAAGTGACATGGGAAAAACACTTATTTGTAGACAGGTTTGTTGGGCTTGATTGAAAGAGAAGGGGGAATAACCAGGTACTAGAGGCAGATGGATCTCTGTGAGTTTGAGGCCAGCCTGGTCTACAGAGTGAGTTCCAGGACAGCCAGAGCTGTTACACAGAGAAAACCTGGAGGGGGGAGAGAGGGAGGGAGGGAGGGAGGGAAGGAAGGAGGGAGGGAGGGAGGGAGAATCTCATGGGCCTTGATAGGATTCAAGTAATTTGGAAATGTGAGGAGCCATCTGAACCTGAAACACTTCTGGGCCAGGGTGACAGACAATAGCATTAGAAGAGTAATGCTTAGATTCGCTGGCTATATGACGATTTAAAAGCATAATGGGACCCAAGGTTTCTTGCTGAACCAAAAAGGACCCTGCTTCTCTAAAAGCAAAAGCTAAGTCCTAACAAAGGATAACAAGTAGAGAAAGGCTAGCAAAAAATGTAGATGAAAAAGGCTGGCTCGCAAAATGGAGATCATTTCCTGCAAGGTGAGGTGGACTGGGATTATAAACACCGAAAGCAAAAAGAGTTAGAAAAACAACACTTTAAACATGAAATCTAAGTAATCTATAAATTAGTCTGCATAATTCCTTCCCTGAAATCCTTTCACACTGGAGTTAAAACAGCTATGTGCCCTGTCTCCCTGGTCCTCCTTCTCAGACATAGGCAATAGAATGGTATCTGAGATTTTTAACAGAGCATAATTAAGAATGCCCCTTTGCATGAGGACTTCCAGGAAGAGTATTTGAAGACTCCTTGGAAACACTGTCGCATAAAATAACAGCAGTGCTCTGGAAGCATTCAATCTGTGCCATGTAGAACTTGCCAAAGGTATCATACATGAAGGCAGTGATTTTTTTCCCCTTGCAAAACTTGTATCTGGCAGGGCTAGATTTAATAAACAGCATTTGATAGATTGCTTTTAAACTTTTACTGAGTTTGTTCTGACAATTTTATACATGTATATTCTCATTATCATTGATTTCTTTGAACAGTGCTTTGTTGTTAGTAACTCACAACCAAACTCCTTGAATCTAGTTAAGAGACGGTCTTACTAGATAAGCTACTGTCTATCTTATATAAGAACCACACTGTCTAATCCCCAAAGGATATGGCTGCAGAAAATAAGAACTGGCCTACATATACGGTTAGACTCGGAGCAGCTGTTGACAAACGTAGCAGGAACAATGATGTGGCATCAGTTTCTAACAGGTTACCTTCTGGAAATTGCAATAAGCAGACGACAGCAACAGATTTTGGCCAATGAAATATTTTAGGTACTTAGGGCAGGGACATATGATAGTATATCATTTCCAAAGTGTGTTGGCAATATCAGCTGGTTCCCTCATCAGTATTCATGCTTCAACTCCTTCCGAGTCTGTGTTAGCTTTTTGGGATCCTGCCTCCAACTTTTCCTTATTGTGTAATCTTTGTTTTGGAAGATTACCAAGTCTATCAATCTTGGCTGATAACTTTAAACGTATATTCTTTAGGCCAGCTTTTTTTAAATTAAGTTATGGAACACTTAGTTCTAAGACACATTTCTACATATTTGCATCTTTTCCCCCTTAAAAACGTGATTGTTGGGAGAATATACCCTGTTGGAGGAGGGGATGAGGGGGGCAAAGGTGGGGGAGGGGAGTAGACAGATGAGAGGGGGATCTGCGGTTGTTACATAAAACGAATAAAAAAATGTGATTGTTCCATAATCAAAAGAAGGGGGAGGACAATACTATGATAATTAATCTTGTCAACTTGACTGGCCTTGAGATCACTAGGAGATATACCTCTGGGGGTGCCTTCACAGGAGTTCTTTCTAGAGTTCAAATGAGGAAGGGAAGATCTATCTGAAAAAGGACCAGTATCAACCCTTGGAATGGTGTTACAGGCTGAAAATAAAAAGGAGGAACAGGAGGAAGAAGCAGAACACCAGCATCCATCTTTCTCTGCGTCTTGACTTCAGATGCACTGTGAGCAGCTGCCTTATGCTCCCTCTACCCATCATGATGGGCTATGGTCCCTCAAATCCTAAGTGAAAAGAAGCCCTTCCTTAAGTTGCTTTTGTCACAGCAAAGACAAAAGTAAGTCCCACGCACAGTAATGTATCAAAAACTCAGAAATCTAGCAGTAAAGGAACATATTTAGATAGGAATGGTGGGACACGCCTTTAATTTCAGCACTCAGAAAGTAGAGGGAGGTGGATTTTGTGAGTTCAAGGCCAGCCTTATCTATATAGCAAGTTTCAGTACAGCCTGATTAAGAGATGGGACATGGGAAGAGGTAAGACTAGATGAATAGGTAATGAATCCTATAGACACACACGGTGGACAACCTCGATTGTCAAATTGAATCTCAGTCGCCAACTTGAATGGGAGATCCTTAGTAAAAATGCACCACCTCCAGTGTGTCTGGGAAAATGATTCCAGAGAAGGATTAATATATGCCTGAGGAACTGAGGGAGAAAGACCACTTTGAATATAGGTGCCATCATTGCAGGTCTGGGGACCTGAAAAATGGAAGAAGTTGGCCAGTTCATGCAAGCTCCTTTCTCCTGAACAGGCATCTATTCCTACTGTGGTTCCTTCCGATGGAAACTCACACTGCTGCTTCTCTAGGCCATCAGTCTGACCCTGCATTACTGGTGTCTTGGACTCCGAGGGGGTCACTTACTCAGACTGAGCAACTGATGGTTTGGATCGATCTCCAGCAGTTGTTGGACTACAGCCTCCAATCATGTAAGATGATTAAAAAAAAATTGAGCCTTTTCCCTGGAGAATCCTGACTTACATAACACAGAATGAGTGCATAGTGCTGAAAAGACACATATTTGGATAGGCACAATGATACAGGTTTGAAACTGAGGTAAGAATGCTTGCTGCTCTTGGAGAGAAACAGAGTTTGGTTCCCAACACCCCTCTCTGGTGGCTGACAACCACCAGTAATTCCAGCTCTGGAGGAACTCCGACTTGCACCAGGACCCACACGCCCATGCCTATACACACAGACACATACACACAAAAATATCATTAAAAAGACCTAATATAAAATTTTATTTATAAAAGTGACAGGAGGCCGGGTGGTGGTGACACATGCCTTTAATCCCAGCACTCAGGAGACAGAGGCAGGGGGATCTCGGTGAATTAAAAGCCAGCCTGGTCTACAAAGTGAGTTCCAGGATAGCCAGCGCTGTTACACAGAGAAACCCTGGCTTGAAAAACCAAAAAAGAAAAAACAAAAAACAAAAAAAGGTGACATGAGATAAAATTTGTAAGGACTAAAAGTATGGCTTTTTCTCTTGAGTTTCCTCCCATCCATCCTACGCGGCTCACAGAAAGCGCGCTCATGAAAAAGGGAAAGGGGAAGGAGGAATTGAACCCGAGGACTCAGGCACAGTAGTCCAATACTGTGCTTTAAGTCTACTCTCAGGCATTAACGGAATCTGACTAAACGGGCTTATGAAGCTGCTGTGACGTATGTTA
>CABHPH010128491.1:0-20164 GCA_902168325.1 Peromyscus nudipes
TTCTTTCTCCCCGAATCTGCCTCAAACTCTTATCAGCTTTCATAGGTCATACATTTTCTGGGGAGGAATTTGTCCCTTCTATTTCTTCAGATGTTGGTGTGGGTTTATCTATTGCCTGAATTTTCATGGGTGTGTTTACCTTCTTTAGGTTGGATTTTTCCTTCTAGTGCTTTCTGTAAGGCTGGGTTTGTGGATAGGTATTGATTAAATCTGGTTTTATCATGGAATATTTTGTTTACTCCGCCTATGGTGATTAAGAATTTTGCTGGGTATAATAGTCTAGGTTGGCATCCATGGTCTCTTAGTGTCTGCATAACATTTGTCCAGGACTTTCTAGCTTGCATAGTCTCTATTGAGAAGTCTGGTGTTATTCTGATAGGTTTGCCTTTATATGTTACTTGGTCTTTCTCCTTTGCAGCTCTTAATATTTTTTCTTTGATCTGTATATTTAATGTTTTGATTATTATGTGGCGAGAGGACTTTCTTTTTGGATCCAGCCTATTTGGTGTTCTGTAAGCTTCTTGTATCTTCATAGGTATTTCTTTCTTTAGGTTAGGAAAGTTTTCTTCTATGATTTTGTTGAATATATTTTCTGTGCCTTTGAGTTGGTATTCTTCTCCTTCTTCTATCCCTATTATTCTTAGGTTTGGTCTTTTCATGGTGTCCCAGATTTTTTGGATGTTTTGTGTTACGACTTTTTTGTCTTTAGTATTTTCTTTGACTGACGAATCTATTTTCTCTATTGTGTCTTCAGTGTCAGAGATTCTCTGTTCCGTCTCTTGTATTCGGTTGGTTATACTTGTTTCTGTAGTTCCTGTTCGTTTAGTCAGGATTTCTATTTCCAGCATTCCCTCAGCTTGTGTTTTCTTTGTTGTCTCAATTTCTTTTTTCAGATCTTGGAATGTTTCTTTCATCTGCTTAATTATTTTTTCTTGGCTTTCTTTGCTTTCTTCCAATTTTTTGTTTGTTTTTCTTCCATTTCTTTAAGGGAATTTTTTATTTCCTCTTTAATGGATTTTTTCATTTCCTCTTTAAGGGAATTTTTTATTTCCTCTTTAATGGAGTTTTTCATTTCCTCTTTAAGGGAATTTATTTTTATTTTTATTTTTCGGAGCTGGGAACCGAACCCAGGGCCTTGTGCTTGCTAGGCAAGCGCTCTACCACTGAGCTAGATCCCCAACCTCCGGGAATTTTTTATTTCCTCTTTAATGGAGTTTTTCATTTCCTCTTTAAGGGAGTTTTTTATTCCCTCTTTAATGGAGTTTTTCATTTCCTCTTTAAGGGAATTTTTTATTTCCTCTTTAATGGAGATTTTCATTTCCTCTTTGAGGAAATTTTTTATTTCCTCTTCAAGGATATTTTTTATTTCTTCTTTAAGGGCCTCTATCATCTTCTTAAAGTCATTGTTAGGATTGATTTCTTCTGTTTCTTCTGCCTTGGTATGTTCAGGACTTGCAATTGTAGGGTCAGTAGGTTCTGGTGTTGTCATATAGGTCTTTATGTTGTTGCCTGTATTTTTCCGCTGGCGTCTACTCATCTCTTTCTCTGCTCATTGCAGATGGTGTAAGACCCTAACCCTTCAGGCTTACACCTCTAAGTCTCAGAAATGAGAAACTTCAAGCACCAGAAAATGAGAAACTAAAAATCTGGTTCCCTGGGCAAGCTGACCACCCCTGTTCTCAGTCGGTGAGGTGTATACTTACGATTCTGGTGATCTGGTTCGGTGGTTGGGTGGTCTTGATAAGTTCTTTTGAGAGCTTCTTGAAATACAGGATCCAAAGACACCTCTTACTCTGTGGCTTGCTGTATAGCTGGGTGGCTGGACCCTGATGTCCTCCTCCTTCTCTGGCTCCTCGATCCTTCAGGTTCCGGCAAGCACCATGGCGTCCTCCCTCGTTGCCTCTGTAGCCACAGCTGCACTGATTCCTGCCGCGGAGCCCAGGTGCCGCAGGGCGCACCTGCCCCGCGCTGTGCTCTCCACTAGTTCCCAATTGAGAAGCAATCAGCAAGGTGATTAACATCCACTGTGCGGGTATGGGCGTCCCCTGAATCTTGTAGCTCCTCTTCTTGCGTTCACCCAGCTCTGTCGTGCCCCAAAGGGTCACCTGGGGAGCCCCCGGCCGCTGCTCCTTCCCTGTGCTCGCTACAACCACGCTGCTCGTACTGCGCCTCTCATCCAAGCGCCCGGCGATCCGCTCACCGGAGATCGCGCAGGAAGGATCGATCCAAACCGCGGATTCCCAAAGAAGGCAGAGAAACTCTGATGCTCTAGCCAGCTTTTCTTAACTTAAATTAATCCATCTATCTTTTGTCTCTGAGCTTTTATCTTTCTCTTTTTCTGTATACCTTTTTTGACGTCTTTCTTTGTGGCCCTGTTCCTCTTACTTCCACATCAGTTCATCATCCAATTTTGCTCTCACACACGGCCCACCAGCGGCAGCCGCCATCTTCCCCCACTCATTTTCTATTCTTGACTTCCATTTTGAAGTTAAGACATTTTTAAAATATATAGGTTGGTTTAAGTTAGCAGTTTCTATAATCCAGTGTCAGCAGCTATCATTTGTTTATCAGCAATCAAAAAATTCACAGACAGCACAATAATATACAGGATCCGGACTCCCTGTATATTTCCCATCTCTATTTGGCTTCTTTTTTTTTTAATTACTCTTTTTTTAAAGACTTTATCATTTTTAAACTATTATTATTTTATGACTGTCTATATCCTTTTTCTTTTTTTCTTAAGCCTACTCACATTGTTAAACACACTGTAACCTGTTTAGGGGTTTTTTGTTGTTTTGTTTTTTGTTTGCCTATCTGTACCTGCTTTACTGCATATCTGTACCCTTTTCTGTCTGCATAGCAAAACCTTAAACCCACCATACTGCTTAGCTCATGGCACACTGGTGTCTCCAGCCCACAGGCAGCTGCTGGGAGACACAAGAGTAGGAAGCCATACTTGCCTTCGTTTTTATGTGTTTATAACCCCTTTTTAAAGCTTTCTCAGGTCTTCTATGGCTATATATGGCCCCATGTTGGATGCCATTTGTAGGTGGACTTTCTCTGTCCCACCAGCCAGCTTCCAAATCACAACACGAAGACTTATTATTAATTATGAAAGCTTGGCCAACAGCTTAGGCTTGTTACTCTTACAGCTTAAACTAACCCATTTTTTAAAATCAATCTACATTTTGCCTGGTGGCTTCATTACCTTTACTCTGTACTGCCCATGCTGCTTTCCTGCTTCCTCCATCTCTAGCTGGCGACTCCCCATGTCTCAGCTCTTCTTCTTCCCAGCATCCTATCTGCCCCCCAAATCCTGCCTATCTATTGGCTATTCAGCTTTTTATTAAACCAATTCAAGTGACAAATCTTCACAGTGTACAAGAAGATTATTCCATAACAACCAGGGATGAATTCCCTCCTATTGAGTGGGCCATAAGTCCAGTTAGACAGCTGTTAGTTACTATCAAGATATAAGTATCATTAGGGATATCTTAGTGGGCTGGTCATTCTTGTGGTTTGTAGGCTTTACAACTAAGTAGAACTGTTGATTTTTTTCCCTCTAGGCAGTTTACATAGCACCTTTAGATACAATAAGAGCTAGTCCTCAGAGGAGGCTCCTAGATTGGTTCCAGCCCAATTCCTCCAAGTCCTGTGTTTGAGGTGTGTAAGAGCAATAGGCTCTTACTTTGAAGTTCTAGGAGACAATCAAGGGTAATGACAGTGGCCTGTATTGTTTGGGGGGAGTCTTTTGGACTCCCCTGAATAGCAACTGGAAGTGATATGTCCCATACTTATCACTGGGGTTTTTGTTAGTCTATGGGCTCCTGGGAGAATATTATTTCTGTAAGTGTTATAATGTCATTTCAAATATATATAAAGTAAGTATGAAGTATATGTTTCCCTATGGCTTTTTCAGACATCTGTAGTATTATTTATCTCTCCTTCCTCTCTCTCTCCGTATTACTCCCCTGTTGTTCCCATGTCCCCCTTCATACCACTTGTGTCCTACCCTCCCCATCTCCAGAGCTGCTTCTCCCACTCCGTGGTCCCTTCTTACTTTCCTGGTTTCTAGGTATTCCATGCTCTAAACTCATATCTAAAGATTCAGAGCTAGGATCCACAAGTAAGAGAGAACATGTGGGGGCTGGAGAGACTGCTCAGAGGTTAAGAGCAGTGGTTTTTCTTCCAGAGGTCCTGAGTTCAATTCCCAGCAACCACATGGTGACTCACAACCATCTGTAATGAGATCTGGTGCCCTCTTCTGGTGTGCAGGTGTACGTGCAAGCAGAACGCTATATACATAATAAATCTTAAGAGAAAGAACATGTGGCATTTGTCTTTCAGGGTCTGGGTTATCTCATTCAGTATATTATTTTCTTGTTCTACTTATCTGCAAATTTCATGATTTTATTTTCCTTTTCAAATAAATCTAATTCCATAGTGTGTGTATCACATTTTCATTCATCAGTTCAAGGACATTTAGATTGTTCCCATCTCCTAGTTATTATAAATAGAGTAACAATGGACAAGTTTCTGTGGCGTAGAATGTTGAGTCTTTTGGGCATATGCCAAGGAGTGGTTTGTATACCTGGGTTATATAGTATATCTGTTTTTAGCTTTTTGAGAATTCTTTATACTGATTTTCATAGTGACTCTATAGTTTTCTTCATCAACAGTGAATGAGGGTTCCCCTTTCCTCAAATCCTCACCAGCTTTTGTTTTTCAGTCATTTGTCTATAAATTTCATCCTTCTTTTGATTCCCCTTTCTTACTTCAGTGTTTTTTGCTTTGTTTTGTTTTGTTTTTCTTGTTTTTGAGGATTGGGTCTCACTATGTAGCCTAGGCTGGCCTTGAACTCACTGTGTAGCTGAGGGTAACGTTGAACTTCTGGTCCTCCCACCTTCAGCTCTCAAGTGTTTGGGGTTTCTGCGATGCTGGAAGTCAAACCCAGGGTTTCATGCATATTGTCAAGCACTGTGTCCACTGACTCCACCCTCTGGTCCTAGTTTCTTCCTTCATAGTGTGTCTCGTAGTGGAATCTGTTGGCACTGAAGATGCCCTTGCTATTGCTGTCAATAACTCTTTTGGACAATGATTACAGCTTAGTCATTGCACAAACCTAATGTTCCATGTGTGGATTCCACTATAGAGGACCTTGAGCAACAAACAGCATATCCAGATTAAAATCAAAGACATCAGACTTAGTTGATGGCATAGTCGACATTTTTTTCATGGTTGCTGGTTGGGATTAACATGCCTTGATAAAGTCAAGTTTGTTCATGTCAATTTAGGCTTTTGGAGTGGATTCCCACTCCTCCTTCCCCATTAGCCTTTTTTCCCCCTCATTCTCAAACTCAGAACTATTTGTTTTTACTTTTGTGTTTACCAATGTAACATGAATGTGTTCTTCATACCCCAAGTCCACCATATCTCCTAGATGAGACCTCTTCCCTTTGAAGTCACCTGACCCCTGACTTAGGCTTCTTTTTAGCCCTGATGAGCCTTCCGTTTCAGGGGAAATTTTCCTTTTAGGTCAGTTCCCCTGGATGACCTGCTTTCAGGAGGGGCTTGCATAAAGAACTTCCTCTTCCTTGGAGGGCTTAGTAGTGCCCCCATTCCCAGGCTGCCTTTCTGGGAGTCTAGCCATGAATTTCCTGTTTGTCCTCAGTGCTGGTTCCTTATTTATTAGCTTGACTAGTGACATTTAAAGAAAGAAATTCCAGTGAATCAGTTGCACTTAAGTTTTCTGGTTGGAGAGTGGCTGGACACTCTGCAGCTACCAGAAATGCTGTGTACACTTTCCACTTTCTTTAGATTCTGCTAATCCTTAACAGGTTAATCTGAATTTGTATTTAGATGAAAGTTACCAATTAACAGAAAAACCTGATGCTGTAGACAGGGCTGACTGCCTTTAAGTGGCTAGAGGTCAGCCTTCAGACCAGAAAGTCTTTGGCAAGAAACTATACAGGGATGTGGGCCATCCCTAGGAAGGGAGAGATTCCTTGAAATGCAGGCTACCTATGAGCTTCAGAATTTGATCCCAGCGTGTCCCAGCCATTTTAATGCTGATCTATACATGTGACAAAATACCTTCTGGCCTACTTTACTCCATACTACCTTTTATTTATTTATTCCCATGAAAAACTTTTGACTGTCTGAATATGAAGGCTGTGGGAACTATGGATGTTGAGTACCAGGCTCCAAATACTGAATTAATGTCTTTTAAACCAATGTTTGTTAAACTGCCCTTTAGTTGGTTCAAACATCAATTTATCAGGTTATATCTAGCACTGTTGTTTTGGTTACTATCCCAATAAAATAAACCACATTAAACTTAGTGATATTAAACAATTGCCATTAGCCAGGTGGTGCTGGTACAAGCCTTTAATCCCAACACTCAGGAGGCAGAGGCAGACAGATCTCTATGAGTCCCAGACAGCCAGGGCTGTTACACAGAGAAACCCTGTCTCGAAAAATGAATAAAACAAACAAACAAACAACAACAACAACAACAAAAAACCCAACAACAACAACAACAAAAAACAATCACCATTTATTAATCTCACAGATGTTGTGGGTCAGAAATATGGACAGGTCCTGGGAGGGCATGGCATATCTCTGCTCCGTGAGTGCTGATGGTTGGTATTGTTTGAAGTCTCTTTCACGTATCTTGGAGCTGGGGCTACCCGTAGGCTGGTTTTATCAGCTAGTACTGATGACTACAGTGTGTGTAGTCTTTCCATGTGATTGGAACTTCTCATAGTGTGGTTGAGTTCCAAGAGAGAGAGTGTCCTAGAGGAAACATTCAGAGAGCCAGTGTTCTAAGAACAGAAGGTAGATATTTGCATAACACATAACAGCTTTAGCACCATTTCTGCTGTTCTTGACAGAAATGGTTGTAGAGGAAGGTACACAGTCTTCTGCTTTCATGGTAGGGATCAAAAACATTTTGCAACGCCTTTAAAAACTGCTCCAACTTTGTTTTAGAAGAACATAGAATAGAAAATAACAGTGGATATCGGAGGACTAAGTATTGTGAAATGTGTTTCAGTTGTAATGTATATTCTGGTGTTTTTCTTCTGTAGACTACAAAAAAATTGTAAACGTTGCTTAACTATAGCTAATTTGGTTTATTAATACCGAATTTTATCTATTAATACTTAATTAGTAGATTTCTACTATATGGTCCCCAGTTGTAAAGATGAAAACTGAAAGAACTGATTATCATTGCCTATAAAAAAACAAAAGGAAGGCCTTTCCTTTTCAAACTAATTTTTTCACCCACCAGGAGGTCTTCAAGGCCCTGTTTAACTGTCAGGTAAACTTGGATAGCCCCTGCATTGGAGGGGTATGTAGTCTAGACCAGTAGTCAGAACTTCACTAAAAATTAAGTCTAATCTTTGCCAGTTTCCTAAAAGAGTAGAAAGATGGGACATGAAGAGGACATACTACTTTTTGTTTTGTTTTGTCTTTTTGAGATGGAATATCACTATATAGGCCTGGGACTTGCCTTTGTAGACCAGGGCCTCCACCTCAGAACTCCACCTGCCTCTGCTGCCCAAGTGTTGGGATTAAAGGTGTGTGTTTCCATGTCTTGCCATAACTTCATTCTTTATGGTTGAAAAAAACATCCCATTGTATAAATATGCCATAGTTTCTTTATCCATTCCCTGTTGAAGGACACAGCTTGGTCTCATCCCTTAGCTATTATGAGCAGTGCTGGAATCAACACTGATGTAAACGTTAGCTCTGTGGTATGTTGATTGAGGAATGGTTAATCTGAGTCACATGACAGGTCTATTTTTAGGTTTTAGAGGAACTTCCATACTGCTGCTGCAGTGGCTGGATTAGTTTACATCCCGGGTAGCAGTATCCAAGGGTTCTTTTTTGTCTCCAGTCCAACCAACACTTACTGTTTTCTTAATGACTGCCATTCTGACTGAGATGAGATGGAATCTCAGTGTAGTTTAATTTTTTTCTGCTAGCTAGTGAGGTTGAACATTTTTCATGTGTTTATTAGCCATTTGAGTGAAACTTGCTTTTAAACTTAGCTGAACACATTCCATGCCAATTAGTATACTTCCATATGATATGTACATGGCACAAAATTTGATCTTTTTAGGAGTTGTTTATGTAACTTGAACTGCTAAACCAGAGCAAACATTTAAAAAAGTTTGTGTGTACAGTGCAAAATTGTCCTTTACAAATGTCCCACTCTATACTGCCCAAAGTGTTATTTGTTCCTAGTATTCCCAGCTGAATAGAGAAAAGGGAAACAAACTCATTCTCGGCTTGCTGACTGTCATTTATTGGTCTGTAACCTCCTCTTTGACACTGTCCCTCTCAGAATCCTGCCTGCCCTTTAGGCCCTGTCTGAAACACCACCCCTTTCCTTGCACTTGCCAGTGCACAGCGAAGACTTCCCTTCTGCTCTGCCTGTGTTCTGTCTTGTTTTTCTTCTCCTCTGCAGGTTAACTGCGCTTTACTCAACAGCACTGAGCAAATCCCAGCCAGGGATGGTGGCTCAAATCTGTAGTCCAAGCAGATACTGAGGAGCCTCTTAAATTCAAGGTCAGCCTACCTGGGCTGCTACCAGCAAGACCCTGTCTCAAGCAAACAAAAACAAACAAACAAAAACATTGTATCTGGCAGATTTCTTTTTCTTTGTCTTCTTTGGTATGTAGTAACTTTGATACATTTAAACTCAGTAAACTCTGAGGTAAATTGAAGTTTGCCAAATTCATGACAGCAAAAAATTGCTTGTTTGGGGGATGTAAAGAATAAAAATGTTTATCAAACTGAGTGCAGAATATATAAAGCTGTCATGGAGAAGACATAATTCTGGAATTTTGTTTAGGCAGCCTAGCCTGGAAATTCTTCATAAAAGATAGCTGACAATTTTGTCAATGTTGTTTTTTAAAACTAAAAATAAATTCTCTGTCTGTCTGTCTCTGTCTTTCTGTGTGTGTGTGTGTACATGTGTGTAAATGTGTGTTTACTCATATTTGTATGGAGACCAGAGGTCAAGTCTGCCTTTATGGATCTCCACTTTATTTTTGAGACCGGGTCTCACTGAACCTGGGGCTCAGTGGTTGTCCACATTGATTGGCCAGGGAGCCCCCAGGGATCTGTCTATCTCTTTCTCTCGTACTCGGAGATTATAAACCCTTTATTGAACCCAGATTTTTACGTGGGTGCTGGGATTTGAATTCATGTCTTTTTGGCTTCTGTCACAAGCGCTTTATGGATTGAGCTATCTTTTGTCAATATTCTTACTTTAACTATGTGTAGATGGAATTAACTCCAAACCAGAATTCCTTTTTTTCTTTTTGTTTGCTTGTTTTTTACTTTATTTTTTTGTTTTTCGAGACAGGGTTTCTCTGTGTAGCTCTGGCTGTCCTGGAACTCACCCTGTAGACCAGGCTGGCCTCAAACTCACAGTGGTAGGATCAAAGGCGTGCACCACCACGCCCGGCTAAAACAGTCTTCATATTGCAAGACTATTAACTATCAGTAGATTAGTCTGGGCTTAGGCTTCTTATTCCTGTTGCCTTTCTATTTCCTTTCCCCCACACTATATTCACTTCAAACTCTTTCCGATCTCTTCTGTCCTCATGAGCCTTGCCTCTTCCCTCCTCCTCCTCCTTTTCTTCCTTCAGCCCCCTCTATTTCTCTCCACCTGTCTTCCATTTTCCTCCCCTCTACTGTGTAGCCTAGGTTGGCCTTGAACCATGGCCCTCTCCAGTGTTGGGATCATGCGTGTGTGTGCCGCTGTGCTATTCATAACTTAAATTTTAGAATGTTATTCATACATTTACAGAGATAATGGCTCTTTTACTTTATTATTTTTTAACCAAAGGCTCTTCTGCATTTATAATACAGCTTATGTTCATTCACCTTTTTTACAAATATACATCATTTTAATTCCATTTATTCATTTCCCCATTGGACATGTGTGCGTGTGCTAGTGTGTGTGTGTGTGTGTGTGTGTTTGTGTGTGTGTTAGTGAAATTGTGAGGTTCACTAGTAGCACAAGCCCATGAAACTTAAGACATTTTCTGGCGCCTGACTTCACTATCCATTCCACTTGCCTAGCTTGTACCAGAGGCTTTGAAGCTATACATTTTGTCATTGTTCAGCCCCAAGAGCTAGACAGTCAGGGCTCCAGTTGCAAGAACATTCACTATTAAAACTATTTAGTTTCCCTACCTAGTAAGTAATTTTGAGGAAAGATTAAGATGGGAGTTTCCCCAGCCCTAGAATGACTTCTCTTTCTGTGGCTATGAGGCAGCAAATCACGTACTCACATGACAGTGTCTGGGAGGCAGGAAGGGACACACTCTTCATTTAGCAGGAAGGAAGAAATTGCCTGTTAACCCCCTCTCCCTGAATAACTATGCCTTATTTCAGGGAAGGAATGAGCAGGTACATCTGCTAGTGTCTTGCCATCAAAGGAGGGCACAGGGCGAGAGAGCCTGCCAGTAATAGGACCCATAGAAGGTGTTCTAGGTGAATTCTCTCATGGCTCCCCTTCATTCTGTGGCGTCATCGAGATGTTTGAAAAAAAGCTCTGGCTCCCCCTGAGTGTGTCTCCAGCTTGGAATGTCTTTAGCTCTTTGAATCTGTGCTGTGCTTTTACCTTGCCTCCATTGCCTCAGCCTCACTGCCTTCCTGTCTCCAGCCTCTTGTTTCCTTTGATGAGGGTGAGAATTGTCACTCTTCCTCTGGTTACTGGTTACGAGCAGAGTGACAGTGGTGCTAAGAGCAGCTTTGCTTGTGAGCGCGGCGTCTGTGGTTATTCTGCCCTGTTAGCTTGGTGTTTGCACCTGACTGGGGGCTCCTGCTGAGCTCGGCCCTCTGCCACCTGCCCCTTCTGTTAGCCTCATCAACCACACTTCCCCGTTTGCTGTTCTGAGCATGCCTGGTGGATTCATCCTCTCATGCCCTTGTACATGCTTTCTCTAGAATGCTCTGAGACCTTTCCTGTGCTCCCCCACCTCCACCCTCTCAACTTAGGCAGAGTTAATCAGTCACTTTCAGTCACACTCTGTACAAGTTCTTGTGGTTAAACATTTACAAAATGTTGTAATTGTCTGTTTGTATTTGTCTAGCCTTCTGTGTTTAGCTTCTGGAAGATAGGATCCATATCCTTAATTCCATATTAGTATCTGAAGATTTAGCACATAAAAGGTGCTCTATAAATGTTAGGTGAAGTGAATGAATGAGTGGTAATTCATAGTTGGCCCTGCTAAGAACACTTATCATCCTTATCATAGCAAGTCTATGTATTAAAGATTAGACCTTGTAAAATATATAAGATACCGTGTTATCTAAAACTGATCCCGACAGTCTACATTTCTTATTTGGGGGCTAATACAACCCACTCTTCTAGATTTTTGTCTCTTAAGACTTGTCTGCCATTTTCAGTAACAATTTGCAGTTAACATCACCTGTGTGGTGGCAGAGCTCTCCTTTGCTCCTCTGCTGCATGCTTTTGCACATGTGAACCTTCTCTACCTTGGTACTTGCCCAGAATCTTGTCTACCATTGTAGCCGCACTCACCATGATTGTTGCCTTTTCTGACTCTTCCAGGCCAAATCCTGCCCTCTTCTGAGTTTCTGTCTGTTTTAGCATAGGAGGCAATACAGTATAGTAACCGAGTTTCCGTCTTGGAAGACACAGGCTTAGGTCCAGTTCCACACCCTGCTTAGGAGCCGGGTGATTGATGAGCAGGTGAACGCTACAGAGTCTCTGTTTCCAAGTCTGTAACTAGGCGTAGTAACAACAGTTCTTTCTAGGGTTGATTAAGGTGATTAGGATTCAGGTGTACTGAGAGACGTAACAAATACTCAGGTGTTACAGGCTGTTAGTGTTGGTGGTGGCAGCTGGGTAGGTCATGGTGGCTGTTTCCTGGCCTCGCTGGAATTTGTCTGACTTCTTTGCTGAAAGAAGCTATACAGTTTTGTAAGGGGCACATTTTAAGCCTACAGGCTACCCTCAAATGCTTGTTGGAATATTTTTGTAAATAGCATTAATTGACAGTTTTTGTTCCTTGGCATATGCCAGTGCTTTGCCATCTGGAGGTTTGTTCTTTTGTACAGAGGATGTCTCTTAGGAAAAGTGTTCCTGAGGTCTGCTTCGAGCAAGGACAGGATGTTTCCTCTCTGCTTCGTAGATACAGCTTTGAACTTCAGTGTTTGTACAGCTCCAAGTCTCTGCTAATTAAAGAAATGGGTTAGATAAGATAGTTTAATGAAAACTCCCGGCTGTAAGCGGGTTGCACAGACTCTCTTGCGTGACACCCTAGCGTCAGCTCATCTGTTATGTAAAAGAGCGGCCCTGAGTCCTCACTGTCGTCTTCCTGACGGGTAACACATGGAGACTGTACAGCCACGATAGAACACTTGGGGCATTTTGCTGCTTGAATTTTATCCATTTTGTAAATGAGAAACCAGGAAAATACAGTGTGATTATTATACAGGGAACAAAGGTCACAGAAACTAACTTTAAAAAAGAACCCATTGTCACCTGGCTTTTAAAAACCCATGCGTGTTTTATTTCTAAATGCTTCTGGAATAAACACCTCATTTCATCTGATTTACAAGGAAACTAAAATGTGGAAAATTTGATCTTTAAGGAGCGTGGTTTGGTATTTTTATTTTTAAGTTTAAGTGTTTTAGTGTCTCGTGATATACTTGGTTAAAAGGTTGTTCTCTTGAATGCTATGTAGCTATTAAAATGTATAATTTAGATCTATATTTGCAAAGAAGGACTTGCTTTACTTGAAAGATTTTGTTTTATTTTATTTTTAATCATGTGTATGTGTGTGTGCCTATGTATGGGTAAGTGTGCAGGAGTGCAGATGCCCATTGGGGCCAGAAGGTGTGGGATCCCCTGGAGCTGGAGTTACAGAGGCTTCAAGTTACCTGATGTGGGTGCTAAGAACCAAGTTTGGATCCTTTGCAAGAACAGCCAGTGCTCTTAACTTCTGAGCCATCTCTTCAATCCAAGAGTCACTTTAAAAGTAGGGGGCAAGGCAGGGGAAAAGGTGGATTTCTGTGCACTGGGAAGAGAAAAACGACGTGGATTTTAACACCACAAGGGAGTGCTTTAGACTGCAATGAAATTTCAGATGGTAGCTTTTTCTTTATTTTTCTCCTGCTTTACTGTCTAGGTTTTTAATGAGTGTGTATTGATTTATATTCAAAATATTTTAAGGCATTTGGTTTTGGAGTTTAAAAAAGTAGAAAAATATTTGAAAAGGTTAAGTTGTCCTTTCTTCACCTTGCCAGGGAAACTACCCTGAGTAACGAGAAGAGAATGGAAACAAGTGAAAATTCTGTCTTTGAAGAAATGAGGAATGTCTGAAAATCCAGGCCAGAAAATAGGCAGTTTATGAAAGGTTGACTCAGGAGTAGGAAGGAAGTAGACAAGACACTTAAGGCTACAGAATTCAGGAAAAGAGAAACAATAAAACAAAACAAGATTCCATCTGGCTAAAAGCCTTTTCCATAGTGAGAGGTGTACCCTGGGACTGAAGACCAAAGCTCTCTACTTGTAATAGTGGAAATGAGCACATGAGCCAGTGGCATGGGCATCTCAGAACCCACCTTGATTCCAAAACGCTTCAGCTTGGGAGGGAGAACAGCTCAAGAATACTCCCACCTGTGTGTACACACGCCATGCTGCCCACTCCATGGCTGGAGCTCAGGCAGTTGAGGCACCTGCTGCCAAACCGGATGACCTGATTCTGATCCCTGAGACCACATGGTGAAAGGAGAGAATTAACTTCCAAAAGTTGTCATCTGACCTCCACACATGTGCTGAGCCGATTTTTGGTAATTAGCAGAACTAAGGCCAGGACCTGTCATAACCACAAATATAAGTGAGTGGGGGGTCACAAGATGATACCCACCAATATATTGGTTTTCATTGCTGTGATCAAAATACCTGACAGACAACTTAAAGGAGGAAAGGTTGGTTTCAGCTCACGATTTTGGAGGGTTTAGTTCAAGGTTTCTTGGTCCCATGTGCTTGGGTAGGACATGGTGACAAGATCGTGTAGCAGAGGACAGAGTTCACTTCTTGGCTGAGACAGGAAGCGGCCAGGGATACACCAACTTCCAAGACACCCCCTCCACAGTGACCTCCTTTCTCTAGCTCAGCTTCATCCGGTTTCTACAATCTCTCAAAAATGGTGCTACTTCCTGGGGAGCAGGCATTCCAATCGTGAGGACAGTACATACTCAAGCCCTAACAGCACTGATCGCCATGTGACATCATATACTCCACTCATACAGTTCCCTAGTGGAAAGAGCAGAGTGTAGTGTCTGAGAAGCCAGAGTGCAGGAACACCACCTCACCTCTGGATATTCTTGTTAAACATCTGTCCTCAGCCAACTACAGCTTACATGCTTAGTGTTTGGCTTAAGATAAGCAGCTTTGCTTCAAAGAAGTTAAAAACTCAAAACTCATAAATGAATGCAACAACAACCACAAAAGGCTGAATTATAATATATTTTGAATAGTTATGTTGGAAGTTTTGGTGAAATTCTCTTCTCAGAAATATCACTAGGGGACAAGAGAACATAGTATTTTAATTTTGGAAGCTCTTGGAAAATATTTCCTTAATTGTGGTGGTGGTGTGGTGTGGGTGTGAGCTCACCACAGCACACGTGTGGTGGCCAGAGGACAACTGCAGGAGTAAATTCTCTCCTCCTACCATGTGGGGCCTGGGGATCAAACTGAAGTTTCTCAGACTTGGTAGCAAGCCACTTAACACTGAGCTGTCTTGTTGGCCCCGTAGATCTTGGAATATAAACAGGCCATCTTTTTGAAGTATCAAGGAATATTTGGTCTGGAATTGTTTATATTTAACAACATTTTTTGTTTTATCCTCAGAACATTATTTCATCTTTGGTTTCATGGAAATGGCACACTTGCATGCACATGTGCCCTACGCATTCAAGCATGGACACATGTGTGCCCCAGGGATTCTGGTTGAAATGACATAGACCAATTGCTAAAGCCACCTTGGCAAAGTGTTGACTTGATTGAAGTCGAAAACTCAAAATAATAAAACATAGGCCCATGGGGCATTCGTTAACTGATGTTAGAACTGGATTGAAAACCATTTTAAGCCAGGCGATGGTGGCACATGCTTTAATCCCAGAGGCAGAGGCAGGCGGATCTTTATGAGTTTGAGGCCAGCCTCAAACTCTAC
This sequence comes from Peromyscus nudipes, assembly GCA_902168325.1. NCBI lineage: Eukaryota > Metazoa > Chordata > Mammalia > Rodentia > Cricetidae > Peromyscus > Peromyscus nudipes. The sequence continues at coordinate 15,228 of CABHPH010128491.1, forward strand.
AGAGTTTCAGGACAGCTGGGGCCACACAGAAACCCTGTTTTGAAAACCAGAAAAAAAAATCGAAAATAATTTTACAGCAGGACCATCACCCTGACCACACAAAAGGAAACAAGGAGATTGTTGTTTTATTGCCTCTTGTGTTCTAGGCCCTTACAACCCTGGTAGCCATTCAGGTTCCTTTGCTTATGTGAGTGGCACTTTTTTTTTTTTTTTTTTTTTTTTTTGGTTTTTTTAGGCATAGGGTCTCTGTGTTGCTTTGCGCCTTTCCTGGAGCTCACTTGGTAGCCCAGGCTGGCCTCGAACTCACAGAGATCCGCCTGCCTCTGCCTCCCGAGTGCTGGGATTAAAGGCGTGTGCCACCAACGCCAGGCGTGAGTGGCACTTTTAACAGCAGTCAGATATGCATTTGTCTTTCCTCTTCTTATAGCCCATTGCTTCTTCATATTACTTCCATTCAAAGACTCCAGCTCTTAGCGTACGCTGAAACAGTGAGTGGAGCTGCTGTCTTCGCTGTCCTCCCTGAAGGTGGGGAATAAATAAACAGGAAGCGTCCCAGTTAGTTGACTGTGTCAGACATTGAAGAGCAAAGACGTTACCCTAAAGCCTTGTGGGCTCGAACCTGTATTTGATGCATACACACACACACACACACACACACACACACACTTACCAATTGTCTGTGAGCACACACATGTAGCATGAATCTTAACAGTTCTTATTAATAAAATCAAACCTGAGCCAGGTATTGGGGTGAACTCTGGAAGATCAGAGAGACAGAACAAGCCACAGCTATCTCACCTTGCCAATTCCTCAGCTGGTCTTGTTTCCTCAGACTGGATGCCTCTGTGTCCTCATCCAGAATGAATCTCAGCTGAACTGTGCTGCTCCAAAGCCTGAAAGCTTAACCAGCCAAATGCTTCTAGTTCCTGGTCCTCACGCCTTATATATCTTTCTGCCTTCTTCCATCACTCCCTGGGATTAAAGGCTCGCTTTCTGGGATTAAAGGTGTGAGTCACCATGCCTGGCCGTTTCCAATGTGACCTTGAACTCACAGAGATCCAGAGGGATTTCTACCTCTGGAGTGCTAGGATTAAAGGTGTGAGTGCCACCATTTTCTAGCCTTTCGTATCTAGTGGCTGTTCTGTCTCTGACCCCAGATAAGTTTATTAGGGTGCACAATATTTTGGGGAACACAATACCACCACACACACACTTGGCTCTAGACACGCGCTGGATCTAGACAGACTGTTAATCTGGGCCTATTGTGAAAGCGTTCTGCCTAGGATGTTAGCCTACCAAGTTGAGATCCCAGCACTAAAGGTGATGTGGTCTGTACACTTTGGTCGGAAATGGAGAGTAAGTTGGGAAATGCCAGATAAAAGAGAGGCATTGCTCATCTGACTGGAGTTGTAGTAGAAGGGACATAGTAGGCGAGTCTCCAGAGAAACCCAAAAATGTATCTCTTAAGACAAAGTTTTAAACGTGTCAGGCTCTAAGAATGCATATCTGTCTGTGCTGAAGAACTTCACTTGGCCCTTCCCTGTTCTCCCTGCTCCAGAAACAGCAGCCAGTAGGTAGAAGTGAGGAAGGAGGGACTCTACCTCCACCCTTTTCCCTAAGGGTGGGCTAACCCTGGGCCCTGCCTGCAGGGAGAAAAGTCTTTTCTACCAGTGAAAACTGAAGTGCTGCGAAACTTGAACTGATCGGTTTTTTTGCTTAAAGGTGAACTTCGAAAGTTTAACTTGTAACAACTGCTGTATAACTCATTAATTAGTACAAATTAATGAATTATCAAAATGTAGCCATTGTCAGGTCAAGAACTAGAGCATTCTGGGCCTTCCTACTCCCACAGAATCTTTTGTAATTAGCTTTTCTGATTTGAACCTAATTTAAATGAACCAATCACTTTTGGCTATTGAATTGGGCTGCGTTTGTGAACTAATATGTATACTGAGTATCTCCCTTCGGGATCATTTCTACTAAAACTTCAGAGTGTTCTTACTCGGAAATTGGGCCTTTGCGAATAGTTGAGATGAAGTCATACTGGATTAGGGCAGGCCCTAAATGGGATGACTAGTGGAAGACACAGTGCTGACAGAGGCAGAGGCTGGAGTGATGCAGCCACAAGCCCAGGAAACCTGAAGCTAGGGCAGATGCATGAAACAGGTCCATCTCAGGGCCCTTAGAAGCCCCCCACCCTTCCTAGGTTTTGATTTTTTTTTTTTTTTTTTTTTGAGACAAATGCAGCAGGCATTTATCTGTTTCCCACCTGGAAACAGCACGACTGATTAGCCAGTACCAAAGGTCCATACGAGTCATGCCACCATAAAAACCACTTTGCGCTGCCCTTATGGTTCACGACCACATGGACATTGTCTATGCCGCCGTCACGGTAACTACGATCACCTTGCCTTTGGCAGTTCAGCGCTGCCACCTGGATCCTGCTACTTTAAGGCCCAGTTAAACCCATCACCTTGAATTCATCCAACTGAGCAGCAGCATCTCCAGCCCTAAGGTTGGCACAAAGAAAAGAGTAATGAGGAAGCCCTCAGATGTGCTGGTGTGTCTCTCACCATTCGCTCTCTTACAGGACTTGTGAAGGGCGTGTCTTCTGGGCCTTCCCACTGTGGAGGATTAGGATTTACACAGAGTACCCACTCCAGCATTGTTATTTTCTTGAACCTTAAAATCCCTTCATCAACACTAAGTGAAGGGAGATCAGACATCCCCAGCTCCTTGTCAGTAGGCCATCTTTTGACAAATGCTTCAGCCAAACATTCAAACACATTTTTGGCACCTTTTAAATTGTGTGAGCTTCCATATTAGACCTAGAATCTCCACTCAGTGGGCCCATAATAATACATTCAGCTGGATCAGTTTCCTCTTCCATCTGCCATTATCCCACACCCTTCAAATCCATTCCTACACATAGTCCCCAGACTTCTCGAACAAACTAGCAAACTCATTAAGCTCTTCGGTGGTGTAGTGTACCTCCTCATGGACTACTCTGTCTATCTCCTGTCTCGGAGCCTGTTTAGCCATAAGACAAGGTCTTATGTAGCCATGGCTGGCCTGAAATTCTACTGACTTGTACACCAGGCTGGCCTTGAACTCACAGAGATCCTCCTGCCTCTGCTCTCAAATACAGGGATTAAAAGCATGTAGTATCCCCCACACCCAGTTTGACTTTGATTTTTGGACATTTAGGTCTCTTGAATTGTGAGCAAATACCTTCCTCTTATTTTAACTTATTAAGGCAATCCTGGGAAAGGAATACAGTGCCATTTCTAGGAGTCTGCCTGAGAAAGAGTGGTGAGGTGCTGCATGTAGTAGCTCATACCTAGAGTACCAGCGCTCAAAGGCAGAAGCGGGAGAGTCTCAAGTTCTAGGCTAGCCTGAGCTCATAGCCAGACCCTGTTTCTTTACATAAGGAATGGGCATGTAACCCAGTGGTGGAGCTCTTGCCTAGTGTGTGCAAGGCCCTGACTTCTACACCCAGCACAGAAAGGTAAGGAGACTTTAAAAGTAGAGGAAGCATTACTCCCACTGAACAGGATGCGTTTGTTCCACTGATTTTAAGATTGATTGTTTTTATTTTATGTGAATGGGTGTTTTGCCTGCATATATGTCTGTGTACCACATGCTTGAAGTACCCAAGAAGGACAGAAGAAAGTATAGGATACTCCAGAACTGGAGTTACAGACAGTTGGGGGCCTCTATGTGGGTGCTGGCAATCAAACCCAGATCCTCGGGAAGAGCAGCCAATGCTGTTCAAACTGCTGAGGCATCTCACCAGCCCCCTGGACAGGTTTAAAGTAGTAAAATCACTTAAAATTAAATTTTTTTCCAGAGCTGAGGACTGAACCCAGGGCCTTGCGCTTGCTAGGCAAGCACTCTACCACTGAGCTAAATCCACAACCCCTTAAAATTAATTTTTTAAACCCTTCAAAGACTTCGTTTATCCAGTCCACCAGTTACAGAGGCAAACTGTTGGCTGTCTTGAATATCGGATCCTGAATGTTCACTCTCCAGAGGGCAAAGGGCATAAAGCCTTCTCCAGATTGATTTTGTCTGTTGCTGCTGACTGCTTAGCTCTCTTTCTCCTCAGTGAGTCAAAGTGCATTCACCTCTGCAGTGGGGAAGTTCTCTGCCTTTCCACCCACTGACGTCCAAATGCTGCCAAGTGATTGCTCTGCCTTGGAGCAGTAGGGCAAGTCAGAGTTAAAGGTTATAAAAAGAACGCACACATCCAAACCTCCTCTCTTCAGGTAACAACCTTTTTTCAGATCTCCTCTGGTAAGGGGAGAAAGTCAGCCTGGTGTGCTTGGCTTTCTTCAGTGTCCTGTGGAGAAGAGCAGGGAATCCACGTACTCCCTCATTTCCTCTAGCGCCCTTTACAGAAAACTCCTTAGCAAAAAGTAATATGTAGTAAGTAAGAACAGCCCTACACAGGCAGTCTGCCCTAATCTCACTTTCTGAGGACAATTACAACTTCATGTTTTAGGTTTATTACTCATTTCTACCAGGTATGTTCAGTCCTCTATTTCTAATAATTCCTAAGTGGGAACATTTCTGATGGCTATTAAATCAGCGTCATGAAATTAAAATTAACAAAAACTTAAAAAAATGTGTGTGTATGCGCACGCACGTGAATGTGAGTGTGGGTACACTTGTGCCAGGGTGTGCATTTGGCAGTCAGAGGACAACTTTTAGGAGTTTGTTCTTGCCTTCTACTTTGTTGAAGCAGGGTCTCTCGCTGCTTCTTCTGCTGCACTGTGTATTTCAAACTAGCTGCCTAAGGAGCTCTGGGTAATGACCCCGCCTCTGCCTTCTGTGCCACCATAGGAGTGCTGGAGTACAGATGTGCACCACTCCCCGGCCTTCTGCAGAGTCCAGGCATTGAATTCACTCTGGAATCAGGCTTGTGCAGCTAGCAC
>CABHPH010128492.1:0-12812 GCA_902168325.1 Peromyscus nudipes
GTCAGCAAAAAAAAGAGATTAGTGAAAATCACAACATGCCATCAGATAAAGTGGAGGGTCATCAACTGGGAATATACTGAGAAACTCTCTGACTGGGCTGTTTCACAGTGCAGTACTATGACCGAGTTCTTAGTGCCAGTGTGCTCTGGCTTTTCCTAACTGGCTGGCCAGCCTCATAATTTGCATTTACTGGACAGTTGTATTTAAAGTGTTTAGAACCTGTATCAAGAAGTCAGCCGCTGGAGACATATGCATACCCTCAACAATGCAGCTGTGCCTCAGTGGTCCTTTCCCCATGCAGATCTGATTGAATGCTTTGGTTCCTAAGAGTTCTCATAGCACTTTAAGGGTTTATCTATTTCAGGAGAGGAAACTGTTCCTCTGTGGAACAGCTGCTTTGTGGCCTATTCAGTCTTGCTAAAGCCTTTTCATTTGCATCTGTAAACGCACACTTTAGCGAGAGTGCTCTGAGTGCTCTCTTGCTAAAAGCAGTCTGTTTCCCTGTTGGCTTGGCTTGGCTTTATGGGCGTAGGGCAGACACCTCCCCTTTGCTGTCCTCCTCACTGGGCTCCTCCTGACTTGGCCTGGGGCATTACTTTCTTCTCTTCTGACATCTGCTTAGCTCTGTCTCTCTGTCTCTGTCTTTCTCCTGCCCCCAGTAGGAAGAGAGGTCTTTGTCCATTGCAGTGACGGTATCCATTCTCGGAAGCCTCCTCTGCCTCTTACAGATGGTACACAGCCTCAGGGTCTCCCATCATGGAGAAATGTCTCCTTTGACCTCTTCTCCTTCTTCAATAATTGCACCATATAGTTTCTCTTTTCTGGATTGGCTGAGGGGCTTTGATTTTAGATTATAGTCTTTGTAAATTACAAAGTAAGTACTTCATCTACGATTTATTTTGTGTTGTTTTACCTCTCTTGCAAAACAGCTTTGCTTCCTTTCATTTCTTACCCAGAGATATGTAACTCCTACTTTGAAATAATCTTCTCTGTCCAAGTTTTAATTATTTTAACACATGCTTATGTGTATACAAACAAAATGACAAAAGTAAGGTTTTAATTTATTTGGAAAAAAGAAATCACAGTCTCTTTAAAGAATTAGCCTTAGCGCAGATGAGACTATTCCTCTGCAGGCTGGCATGTTTATTGAAGGTATTTTTGTCTCCAGTTTTCTACGAAACTGCCTGGTGAATTAAAAACCACTATTTAACGTTTCTTGATTGACGAGGCTTACTTTCTATGCATTCTGATAATGTGGACTGGGAATGCTACAGTAGTTTGCAGAGACAGATTGGGCTTTGAGTGAGATTGGGTGTATCTGTAGATTCTCCTTAACCTTTCTGAGAGCTGAATTACTCCAGGTGAGAACAGGTTTCTGGTGAGGAGGAAATGATAGTGTGTAAATCACTGCCCCTTAGCAGTTTCCAAGTCAATTTTCAGGTTTGACTGCTTGTTTAAATTGGATTGTTCCTCAAGCCCTGGGATGTGTCCTCTGCTCTTAATGTAGCTGAGTCATTGATTTGACTTATTGTAATGCATATGCAGTTTATATCATCTTCGTTGAAAAAAATGTTCATTCAGTAACTTCCTAACTCCTAGGGCGATGCTCCATTTCCTGTTCAAGTGAATTCTATTAACTTAAGAATGGCAGCATTAAGAGCCCCTAGACTGTCTGGCTAGTTAGTTCCTTATTTTATGTGTTCACGCTGCTGTGTAAATGAATCATCACTGGATGTCCACTTTGTCCCCTGTATTTTCAGCATTAGGCTGAAGATCGTAATACTCTTCACCAGTTCTTTGAGTTCTGCTGGGTGGGACTGACTTTGTTGATCTCACACCTGTCATGGTGCTTCTGTTTCTTTGGTTAGTTAGGTTTATTTATTCATTTATTCATTTATTTTTGAGGCAAGGTGTCATTCTGTAGCCTGACTTGTTCCAGAACTACAGGTTGACCTCAGTCCTGTAGTGATCCTCCTGCCTCAACCTGTTGAGTGCTGGAAACATAGGTGTATCACTCCCAACTTTTACACCAGCTTTTAAAAGTGAAGTAATTATTTTTACAATTTAGGACTTTGAGGAAACAGGAATTACCTTCTACCTTTTTAATGTTATTTGTTTTCATATCATGGACATTAACATTTACGTCTCTGTTAGTATAATGAACTATATTATTTTATGATTAAACCCTGCTGTTCTGAAGGTGGAAAGTAAAATGCTAAAGTTGTTTTATTTAACTCTTTTTTTTTTTTTTTTTTTTTGGTTTTTTCGAGACAGGGTTTCTCTGTGTAGCTTTGCGCCTTTCCTGGAGCTCACTTGGTAGCCCAGGCTGGCCTCGAACTCACAAAGATCCACCTGGCTCTGCCTCCCGAGTGCTGGGATTAAGGCGTGCGCCACCAACGCCCGGCTTTATTTAACTCTTATTCGAGTTCTTTCTGTAATACACACGTGACTATGTATGAGGTGATACCTGGCTTGATCAGTTGCTCTGCTGTGGGGCAGCAGTTCTATCTAATGAGCGTTAGCCTGTCTCATTAACTACATAAAAGTAATTGATGGAAATGTCTTTGAGTTTGTAGCTCCAAATCTTATCAAAGGAGCAAAAGAAACACAGTTTTCCAACTTTGTAATAAACAGTAATAGACGTACTATGGTGAAAAGGACCGAAATGACTGTGTATCTGGAAAGCCATCTGCATGCTGGCAGGCAGCCAGGGTTAGAACTTTTTAAGGCCTGGAACAGTGTGTTCACAGGAAGCCCTGCCCAGCTGCAGCAGTAGCAAGTGTGGCTGGAAGAGCCTCCAGGGCTCTTGGTCTTGAAAACCTCTGACCGGAGCAGTCTCAGGATGATTTATCATAAGTAAATGAAATCATTTTCACTGAATTTTTTTTTTCCCTTTCACAATCGTGTATTGAGCGTACAAGTCTAAGCTGGCCAGAAGATCAGAATCACAGTAGAAATGAACAAAATGCAAGCTCCCTGCTTTCTTTAGGGCTTCAATTAAGGGGACCTGCCTGTGGGTCCCTCAGTCTGTGGGGTCCCTCAGCCTGTGGCCCTGGGCAGTGGAGCTTTCTGATTGCCTGATGTCACCGAGTGAGCAGACAGTCAAGGAAGCAGGTGTTTTCTGGTTTTGGTAGCTCTTGTCCCCACTTGCCGTGGGACCCTTTAGATTTCTGTCGATGTCCCCCCCCCCTCCCCCGCTCCCGGGTGCCAGCAGCTTGTGACTGGTCTTACACTCAGGGCAGCACAGTGCATGCTTGCTTTCTAGTGGCCCCCACATTGATGTGTGGTCACAGTTGTCCCATGTGATGGGCGAACATGGTACATGTTCCTACCTGCTCTGACCCCCCCCCCATGCGGCACACTCCCAGGCTTCACTTTCTGCTGCTCTGGCTGCGATTGCTGTCTCCCAGCCCAACCGTTCAAATGCCCAAGGAAGTACAGAGAGGTGCTTCCTGGGTCCCTCTTGCTGGTGCCATGCAGTGTGACACTCACCTTGGAGAGCTCTGGCTTCTGTTCGGCTGCTGTGGTTCTAGCCCGTCTTCTCTGACTGGCAGTGTTGAGCTGAAGGCTGTGTGAGCCCCCGTGCCTTGTTCTCACAGCCCACTCCTCTCCTCAGCCTGTGTGAGGTGGCCTTCACTGGGTCATGAGACAAACTTGCAGTCGGCCTCTCCTTACATTGTCACATTGTATTCTGAAAACAACTTTTCAGAAGTCATTTTCTGGCCTGACAATGATGTTTTTTCCCCCCCACTTGATCAGTTTTTGTTTGTTTTTTTTAAATGAGTGTTATTCTTTCAACATACTGTGATCACTTGCAATCTCTTCCTGCTCTAGCAGTGTGCGAGGTCCTCTCTCATGTGGAGACACTGCCACCCCGTGGATCCGGAGGATATTGCCAAGAAGTTTTTTTAGCTCCACTGTAAAATCCATACTCACATCTTTGACTTGTAGACCCTTTGGTGAGGAATTGCTTGGTATTGTTCTGTTCATTAAGAACACACCTAAAGGGCCTGCAAAAATGGTTTAGCTAGTGAAAGCGCTTGCTGCCTAGGCTGACTGATTCTCCCGGACCCACATAACAGGAGAGAATCTGCTTCTGTAAGTTGCCTTCTGATCTCCATACACGCACCAGGTGCCCTTCCCTGATAAATAAATGCATTTAATAAAATACTCAAAAAAAAGAGGCCTGTTTAAAACACACACACACACACACACACAAACCAAAAAACCTACCCAGCAGGCAGGCATCATAAAGTGCATGTATTGGCGGTACTGATGAGTTGGAGTCGTGAATGGGGGAAACATGGAGTGATTACTTACTACCTTGGTGACTGTGCCCCATGAGCTCAGGGAAGTGAGGAAGATGACTTACTCTACCAGAGAGATGCTCAGCCACTCTCAGGAACTTGAATAGTGATAAAAAAAAAAAAAAAACAACCAAGTTTAACAGAGAAAAGGTACCGTCAAAAGCATCAGGTTTTTTCGAAGACCCTGAGGTATAGGTGGAAAAAAGGCATGTTGTGTTGAGTGAGTGTCAGCCGGCAGGACAGAATTAGTGCTTCTTTTCAGTCTCTGCTGGCAAAGAAATCAACTCTTGTTTAAAACCGAAGTAACTCTGGAAAGAAGCTCGTGATGCCTGGTTTCAAGATTGAGGACCTAGAGCAGTGGTTCTCGACCTTCCTCATGCTGTGACCCTTTAATGCAGTTCCTCATGTTACGGTGACCCCCCAACCATAAAATTATTTCATTAATACTTCATAACTATAAATTTTCTACTGTTAGGAATCATAATGCAAATATCTGTGTTTTCCCACGGTCTTAGGCGACCCCTGTGAAAGGGTCACTCAACCCCCAGGTTGAGAAGCACTGACCTGGAACCTTAGAATTTAACTTCATTAGGATTATGTGGCCAACAGGGGAGAGGGGACCACGAACTGAGCTTCCTGCATGTGGTCTGATCAGAATGTTGAACTCTGTCCAATCAAAGAGCTGTGATGATAACACAAGTGTGTCATGGTCTTGATTACCTGAGCGTTGATACTGAGTGGATATTGCTAGATGAGGCACACAGTTCGGCTCAGTGGGAGGGGCCAGGGCTTAGTCAGCCTTTCTATTGCTATGCTGAAACACCATGACCAAAAAGAAAGCCGGGGAGGAAAGGGTTTATTTATTTGGTTTACACATGCATATTGTTGCTCATCATCAAAGGAAGTCAGAACAGGAACTCAAACAGGGCAGGAACCCAGAGGCAGGAGCTGATGCAGAGGCCATGGAGGGATGCTGCTTACTGGCTTGCTCCCCATGGCTTGCTCAGTCTGCTCTCTTAAAGAACCCAGGACCACCAGCCCAGGGATTGCACCACCCACAGTGGGCTAGGCCTTCCCTCCTGAATCACTAATTAAGAAAATGCCCTACAGCTGGGTCTTCAGGAGGCCTTTTCTCAGTTGAGTTCCCTCCCTTCATATGACTGTAGCTTGTGTCAAGTTGATACATGACAAGCCAGCAGAGGCCACGTCAGTGTAGTTGGAGGAAGAGATAAGCTTAGAATGAACTATCATGGAGAGCCTTGTATCAACATGGTGTGGATGGGGTAGGTGCTTTGGCATTCAGAGGGTCCCAGCCACTCCCTAAGGTACACAGAGATCTCGGGGGGTGGGGTGGAGTGGGGGTGAGATGTGTGGGACAGGCAGCAGGCCTCGCAGCAGAGTGGCGGAGTTGTGATGGAACAGACTGGGAAGCAGCCAGCACTGTGGCTTATGTCAAGGCTCAGTAGAGAATGAGGAAATGTCCGTTCCACTTCTGGACTTATCATTGTAGTTTGGCTGAGCATAACGCAGGACAGGTCATCTGCACTGGGTTTCCGTCTGATTATTCTGGAAGCTATCGTGATCGCTTTGTGATCTGCTTACATTTTGTCGTGCTGGGCTTTATTATTTCCCTACCCGTTGATGACAAACAAAACCAGGAACCTTTTAGAATGTCTTGTCAACTTCCAGGCTTTTGCAGCTTTTGTTTTGCCTATGGCAGGATGGGATGTGTTGGAATCAAATAAGGGCACCGCCATAGTTCTTATTCCTAGGCCCTTCTGTAAATTGTGAGTCTTCCCAGAATGCGCATTTGGCTGAGATTTGAGAGACTTGTAACTTACAACTTTGCTATTTGGTGCTCTTTAGTTTTCATGGTTTTCTTTTTTTGCCCATCACTGTTGATTCACACTTGCAGTTATTTAGAAATCGTCAAGCAAGGTTCTTTCATGATAGCCTTTGTCTTTTCAACAACCCTTGAATATGCCTCTAAGCTCATCATTTTAAAACACAAAACAAAAATTAAAATGACACTTATTGTGTTTAATACACACATGTCTGTTGCTGGTTGTTTTCTTAGTCTTTGAGGGCCTGCCACCTAGCTCCCTAATAAATTACACATGGAGGCTTATTCTTACTTACAAATGCCCAGCCTTAGCTTGGCTTGTTTCTTGCCAGCTTTCCTTAACTTTAAATTATCCCATCTGCCTTTTCCTTGGGGCTTTTCCCGTTCTCTTACTTCTGTAAATCTTACTCTTATTCTGTAGCTTGCTGTGTGGCTGGGTGGCTGGCCTCTGGAGTCCTCCTCCTTCTCTGGCTCCTTCTTCTTTCTTCTTTCCTCCCAGATTTCTCCCTCTATATATTCTGTCTGCCTGGCAGCCCGCTTATCCTTTCACCTGACTTGCTATTGGCCGTTCAGCTTTTTTATTAGACCATCAGGTGCTTTAGATAGGCAGAGTAACACAGCTTAACAGAGCTAAACAAATGCAACATAAACAAAAGTAGCACACCTTAACATAATAGTCTACTGCAAAGCTAGGGATAACCAGGCTACAATCCACAACCCCAGAGAAGCTAGGTAAAGAGGAGGACACTAAGAGGGACACACATAGATTGCCCTGGGAAGGGGAAAGGGTTAAGATCTCTTGGGTAAACTGAGAGGGGGGAATAGAGGGGTTGGGATGGGAGGGGATTGGAGGTGGGAACATGGGGGAGAGACGGGGAGGGAGAGCAGTGAAAGAGATATCTTGACAGAGTGTATCATTAAGGAGATGGGGAGAAAGCTGCAGCTAGGGAAAAACCCTGGAACTCACAAGATTGTCCTCAGCAAAAACTCAGCAGTGGTGGAGAGGGTGTTTGAACTAGCCTTCTCCTGCACCCCTCAGATTGGTGTCTATGCTAATTGTCATCATAGAACCTACATCCAGTAACTGATGGAAGCAGATGCAGAGATCCACAGCCAAGCACTTGGCCAAGCTCCTGGAGTTCAGCTGAAGAGAGGGAGAAAGGGTTGTAAGAGCAAGGGGGGGAGGTCAGAAGCATGAAGGGGGGAAAACCACAGAAATAGCTGACCCAAGCTAATGGGAGCTCATGGACTCTGGACTGACAGCTGGGGAGCCTGCATGGGACCAAACTAGGCCCTCTGAATGTGGGTGAAACGTTCTTGATGTGTTTGTGAGTCCCCTGGCAATAGGACCAGGACTTATCCTGGGTACACAAACAGGCTTTTTAGACCCCATTCCCTATGGTGCGATGCCTTACTCAGCCTTGATGCGGGAGGGAGGGGTTAGGTCTGGCCCCAACATGGTATAATAGCCTATGTTGACCACCCAAGGGAGGCCTTACCTTCTATGAGGAGGGGATAGGGGTAGGATAGGGGTAGGGGGGGGGGGGGGAAACAGGAGAAGAGGGAGGGGGAACAGGGGTTGGTTTGTAAAAGGAAAGGATTTTTTTAAATAAAAAAATTATATAAAATAATAGTCTACAATGTATGTCTGATTGTGTGAATACTGACAGCAGGCTAGGTTTCTTTGGCCTCTTCTTTACTTTGGGGGCTCAGTACTGAGATCTTTGATGAAGGGCCTGTTCATGACTGTCATCTAGGATATTTGTTTAAAAGTCACTTCAATCAGTTGTCCATTGATCGGAAATGAGGGAATTTGAGTGGGATCGGTAATTTGGAAAATTAGCATCCTGGATAATTCATGAAATTTAGAGCAACTGGGTTAGTTCTGAAAACAGCGACACCACTGTTACCACTGCTACTACTGCTGTTAACTAGATTCATTGCCAGTGTGTGCAGGAGAGATCTCGGTTTTATTTTGTATGTATGCATGTGTATCTGTTTATCTACAGAGGCAGTGTCTCTCTGTGTAACCTCGCTGGCCTAGACTCTCCTGCCTCAGCCTCCTGGTGTGCACCACCATGCATGGCTTGACACTGTGTAAACCCAGAACTGTTTCCTGCTGCTACTGCAGTCCTACATTGTTCTTACAACTCTGGTTGCATTTTAAAAGGCAAACTTTTCACTTCACATGTGTAAAAGTCAGACCCTCTGGTAACAGCTGCTCTAAGCATAGATTGTAAGATCAGAGACTCAGTGTAGTCAGAGGCTTTTCCATTCCACTCGGTCCCATAGCCCCTTTTAAAATAATCACTCAGAGGCTTAATATTACTTATAAATGTTTGGCAGATGGCTCAGGCTTGTTACTAGCTAGCTCTTACATCTTAAATTAACCCATTTCTATTCATCTATGTATTGCCACATGGCCATGGCATTACTGGTCTGCTGACATGTTGTTTCCTGGGCAGCTGGCTGGTGTCTACTAGACTCTGTCCTTCTTCTCCTGTATCTCTGTTTGGATTTCTCACCTGGCTCTATCCTGTCTTGCCATAGGCGAAAGTAGCTTTATTTATCAACCAATGAGAGCAGCACATATTCACAGCATACAGAAGGCTATCTCACATCAACTCAGAATGGCTGATGTAGTGCTTTGGGAGAGTTAGGAGGATCTAATAGAAACCGATTTTTGGACATGGTATTTTGCAACAGGGAATTTTCACAGTGGAAAGTGAACACGTTCTGTAGAGGATGGATACCAAACAAAGAAAGGAGAGGTTGTTTTTAGCTCATGCTTTCCAGGACATCTTTAAAATAGGATGTACTATTTTATATTTTTAGTTATTACGAGTTTACTACAGCAAAACCTTGACTTGTAAGAGGGGCAGTACAACAGTAAAGAAGTCGTGTCTGTCTTGGCACGAAGTAAGTGGGTAGTGTACTCAGTAAGTGCTTGTTGATGGAATGACCTCTGCAAATGCCTTCTCCGAGAGCATGACTTCTGCAGGTTAGCCCCGGAGTCTCTTGGGAAGAGAACAACTCATCTTTATTACCTTTAGCTCATCTGTGATGGACACTGCCATTTGATGGCTTTGAGTCCCATCATTGCAACAAAACAGAGAGAATTAGCAAGAAGAGGCTCATTCTGTCTCGCAGTTGCTCACAGTCACTGCTTACGGGCCTGTGGTGAGATACAGCATATCCTGGTGAGGTAGAGCATATCCCGGTGAGGAATGGAGGCTGAGAAAACTGTTTCCTCTGTGATGGCAAGAAACAGAGAGACCAAGCCTCATAGCCTCTCCCTTCAAGGACACAACCCCAGTGACCTAACATCCTCTTTCTAGGCCACAAATATTGAAGATTTCATCACCTCCAGCAGCATCAGGGTCTCAGGACAAATCTTCATCACATGGGCCTTTGAGGGGTACTTATCCAAGCTATAGAACAGCACCTGTCAGACAAATTCAAGTCAGTGATAGTGATTGAGACCCATTCTCTTATTTCCATACCTTTAAACTGTGCCATGGATTTCCTGATAGGAAGAGGCAAACCTAATTATAGAGTAATCAGTGGGTATTCAGGGTGCCCGAATACTTGCTGTTGAGGTATTTCATCCGCTCTGAACTCAGGTTGCCTGTCAGTGGTGTGTGTTTGGTGACGGGTGACAGGAAGACTGTGTCGATAAACTTCACTCTGACTTTGTCTGTATTAATTTGCCTTTAGAGGTGACAGATGTGAAATCACCGAGAAGCCCATCACCGTTGCATTCTCCGTGTCACCACAGACCTCGGTGTCACGTGTGACGCTTTTAAAAGATGGGATAATTATTATTTGTAGGCAGTCGTCATTATTCATTTGATCCTGTTGACTTGTGCAAGGCTATGTGCACAGCAATAAACCTTAATGTCTTACGTTTTTAAGATTTGATTTCCTTGGGGGCTAGAGAGATGGCTCAGTGGTTAAGAGCACTGCCTACTCTTCCAAAGGACCCAGGTTCAGTTTCCAGCGTCCACATGGCAGCTCACAACTGTCTGTGACTCCAGTTCCAGGGGATTCAACACCCTCCTCAGGCCTCTGCAGGCTCCAGGCTAACATGTGGTGCATGGACATACATGTAGGCAAAAGACCCATACACATAAAATCATCAAAAAAATTTTTTATAGCTTAAAACAAAGATTTCGTTTCTCTGTATCAACCTGTTTCTGATAATGGTAACATTGTGAAAACAGATTAAAATGCATTTATAAATTTCCTTTTTTCTCTTTTCTAATATCATGTTTTGTCTTTTGTTATCAGAAAAAGTTGAAACTAGTTTTGAACCTAATTACCTTCTACTGAGAAGATGTGATGGTTAATATTGTCACCTTGTCAGATACTACTTACGTTCAGAATTATTTAACAGCCCCCCCCCCCCAACTGTGTATGGTTAAATTGAAATGACCACCACTAGGGGGTGGTTTGTGTCGGGCAGAGATGATGTCTGTACAGTGGAGTCTCTCCCCATAGGAGAGATTATTTCCACAAAGGAAGGAAAGTTCAGAAGATTATACTTTTTTTGGTAAGAGGGAGTAAATAAGTAAGCATCTGACTGGCTCTGCACTTACATACATGAGGAAACTCAGAATGCTGTTTGTGATGGAGAAGTGTGAGAGAAAGGTGGAAAAAAGCTTGACTGGACTGAGTTCTATGCAAGTCTGAGTTTTTTCTTTCACTGAAGCAAGTGAAAGTATTTCCTACGCAGAAAATTAGACCGAAAAATAAAACCTGGAATGAGAGGTGGTGATAGATGTAAGGAAAATTAAAAATATTTAAATAACCTAGCGGGTGTCTTATGTTTTAGTGATGATAATGTTTAAGAGCACCTCTAATACTCGGCAATAAGTATTTCAATTATGTTGTGTGCTGGCGCCTTTGGTGAGTCTGGGTGCAGTAGCGCGCTTTGCTATACCATCTGCTTGCTATATATATATTTTGATTTTTGTTGCTGTGGATTGTCATCTGATTTCTCTTTCCTTTGTCTTTTTTTTCAGTCCTGATGATATCGGCACCTGCTGGTATATACTCCTTTCTGGTTCCGTGTTCATTAAGGAATCCATGTTTCTTCCAAGGAGCAGGTATGGTGTAGACATGCAATGCAATGATCTTGAAGCTCTTTCTGCAGAATGGAATTATTTCGCCCAGTTACTCTGCTGATACAAAGCAAGGCAGTGCTTTGGGGTCGTTACACATACGTTTTTCTCTTCTTTTCTTTTTTTTTTTTTCCATATGCTTGTTTTATGTCATAAAGACTGTTCTAATTTCCTTAGCAAGGAATGGGTGAAAACGTGCTGGTGACATGAAAATTTGTTCAATGACTGTGTCAGCTGTGTCTTGGGACACTTTTGTTCATCGCAAATAAAATTAGTTTCAGGTTGACTTTGGTAAAGAAGAACTAACCTATGGGAAGCAGTGATATGAACCTCTGAGGACAGCTGAGAATGTTCACTGAGATCACAAGGGACTAGAAATGAAGCCAGAAACTGCCTTTGACTTCACTGCCTCTTAGGACCATATGGCCTCTCCTCGGCTCTGCATCTGTCTATAGACTGGCTTTGTGCTTCCTCTCCCCGTGACTTTGGCGTGCGTGTGATGACTGTTGATTTATGACCTTGTGTCGCTAAGACTTATGTTGTTTGACTGTTTTCCTTAGATACTTTAGGATATAATCAGATTGGACCTAAGCCAGGGCAGGTACGCACCTCTGGTCCAATTAATTATGGCCAGAAAAGCTCATCTCCTAAAACATGCCCACCTGTGTTAAGGTTAGCTACCGCATTTCAGGAGAGATTTCTTTCTTTCTGATTATGAATGTATCATAAATAGCCTTTTACTTGGTTTTAACCAAGTATTTTATGTTATTAAATATTTAAATTGGTTAAAATATAATCTCATCTTTCTGTCACCTAACTTCTCTGCATTCTGGTTAAGTAACTTTGACAGGATTAGGGTAATGTTAAGAATTTAATTTGGAGGCTGGGAAGAATGCTTGCTGCTCTTTCAGAGGACCCAAGTTCAACGATTTCCAGCTGCCATGTCAAGTGTTCACAGCCACCTGTAACTCTAGCTCCAGCACCTCTTCTGGCATTCATGGGCACCTGTACTCATGTGCACATACATGCCCACCATGTCCTGCATGCATGGCCCGGCCCTGGGAGCCTGACTGGGGTGACCAGGGAATGAAGAAAGCATAGACGTATATACAGACACCGACAACAGCCTGGACACCTAAGTGTGTTTATTATGTACAGCCCGGGAAGGAGTCGTTAGCTGGTGTTGGAAGGAGGTCTCTGTAGGGGAGCAGCGGAGCAGCGTCAGGTTGGAGTCATCTGTGAGGAGCAAGCTGCAATTGCTAATTTTTGCACACGCCGGTCAATTGTGTGTAATCACTTTTATGTGGACCAGAAGGCTTTGCCAGTGCCCAGGAGTCTGAGGCATTGGTTCTTGTCAGTAATACACCTTCATTCAGTACATCATCCACTGTACATACTCACTCAAGGCTTCCTCTGCTCTCCACACTCTCACACAGACAGGCATACAAGTTCACATAAATAAATAATAAATGAGCCCTGAAACACTTATTTTACAGATGGGAACTTTTTTTTTTTTTTTTTTTTTTTTTTTTTTTTTTT
>CABHPH010128493.1:0-13466 GCA_902168325.1 Peromyscus nudipes
TTTTTTTCTTCTTTTATGAATATTCCTTAATATTGGATATTCAGCTTGTATTTCTTCTTACATATTATCTATTACTGATTTTTGGCATGGCATTTGTGTTGTTCAGTATTGTCCTTTATGAGATTTATTTTGGCAGTCTTTTGTAGATGGTTGCTCTATGATAGCTTATGTTTGTGGAAAAAAGTCCAGATGCTGTGCAATATTTATGCTAAGAGGTATTTAGGCTAAACAGTGGTAGAGGAAAAAGAAGTTAAATGCTTGAGGAAGAAACCTCCAGGATTTTGGTACAGTCAGAAATGACTGCAAGGTGAGTTAGAAAAGGATTTTGCAACTATGAAAAATGCTGTGGGGATGACCTAGACTTTAGGGGAAAAAATGAGCTCGTTTTGGTAGGTTAACAAGGAACACCAAGATGGAGCTTCAAGGAGGAAAAAAACATGGCTCTAGCCACAATTTTATTTCAAGTCAGAGCATAAAAAAGCTAAGAAATCCTGTGTTTTGCTGAGAGGATTGTTTTGAAAGATTGGCAGTAAGCACAGTTCTGGAGATGTTGAAAATAGGCCTAGAGGGCTTATGGACTAGGATCATAGGTTGGTGAGCTTGCCACGAAGAGCAGGAGTTTAGAGAACCAGCGTGGAAGTAGGAGACTAAGAGAAGACCGTTGGCTTAGGTAAATCAGAAAAGTACAGTTTATGGGAAGCAAGAGCTTATGTTTTAGACAGCTTGGTTAAGATATAATTTATGTGTCAACTCAAAGTATACGATTTATTAGCATTTATTATATTCAGACTGTGAAACATTCAATGAAAATTCAGTTTTAGAATGTTGATTATATGTACATTGTATTGTACAATGATATTGTATTCAATATTATACATTTTAAGGCTCTTAATACTGATGTCATGAGTATGTTGTGTTCATACACAGAACATTTTTATCTTTCTATAATGTTAGAATTTATTGGGGAGTACACTGGGATATTGCTTGGTTGTTAAGAGTGTTTGTTTGCCTACCAGGCTGCAAACTCTGGGTTAGATTTCAAGGACTGCAGAACACTGGGTGTGGTGGCACATGCTTGTAATCTCAGGATTCTGGAGGTAGAGTCAGGAGGATCAGAAGTTCAAGGCCATTGTTGGTAACACGTGTTCAAGGCCTGCAGGGGATACATGATGCCTTATCTCAAAAACAAACAAACAAACAAATAAGAAAGAAAGAAAATGATTGAATAACAAGTTCACAAGCTTTTGTTGCCTCTAATTTGTAAAGTTGTCAAATTTGCCTTGATAGTTAGCTATTTCAAACACAGGTTTTTTTTTTTTTTAATCCCATTTTAAAATTCATGTCACACACCACATAGTATGCAGTAATTATATATGCTAGTGTAGGTTACAGAATGTGGTAAAGAAGGTACAGGGTTCAAGCAGTGCAAAGAGGCTTTCCTGGAGGCAGAGGTGGAGAGCTGATGCTGATGGAGAGCTGCAGGAGCCAGACATAGCAGGGCTGCAGGGTCAGAGTTGATCCCAGGCCTCAGGGTTGAGTTGAGCTGCAGAGGTGAGGTGTGGAACCATGGAGTCAGTAGAGGTGAGGTGTGGGCTAGAACTGGGCAGATTGGCAGATGATAATTTGAGTGGGCCATTTATCAGTAGGGACTTACCTGAGCTTAATCCTCAGTGACAGTCCAGATTTCTTTGCCTGTGGGTCCCTTTATACACACACCGGGTGGTGGGATGACAGGTTGGTGGAGGCCACTGCTCGTAGGGTGCCCAGATAAAGGTGTAACACCCTTCCTCAGACGGATGTCTTCAGTAACATTTTGGCTTCTCTTTGTCTGGTAAGATTTAATATCCCCACGTACTCCTATGTTCCCAGTCTGATGTGTTTATAGAGGTGCCTTTTTACTTTAAATCACAAGTTGGTTATCAGTCTGTGCCACCCCTGCATGGTGCTGGACAGGTGGCATTATCTGTGCACAGTGTGTACACTTAGGAGCAGAGTCAGTTTGCTGCTGCATATGTACTCAAAATGGACCAAAATTTGGCTTGTAAAATGGAGTCACCTAGGCCAAGGCACAGCCTGGAAGCCACTGTTTTCTGTCCTGCTGAGATCTTTTTATAGTAAGTTCTTTAGTTTATATGTGTTCAGACAAGTACTGTCACTGGACAGGGATTTAAATTGTAAGCTTCTCATGTTCTGTTATTATTATCCAGTTCAACTATTTAAAAAATACATATTTTGAAAAATATGTGTGCATGACTTTTTATAAAGAATGTGCATGTTGGTAGAAAGAAATAGAGGTAATCTCTTCCTG
This sequence comes from Peromyscus nudipes, assembly GCA_902168325.1. Taxonomy (NCBI): domain Eukaryota; kingdom Metazoa; phylum Chordata; class Mammalia; order Rodentia; family Cricetidae; genus Peromyscus; species Peromyscus nudipes. The sequence continues at coordinate 2,309 of CABHPH010128493.1, forward strand.
TTTTTCTCTAGGGTAACTCCTCCTGTGAAGTTGCTTTTGCATGGAAGGATGCTCTTTTCCTGATAGAAGATGATAATCTTGGAGAATGACCATGGAGAAGGGGATGAGTTCTGGAGAAGGACTGCCTTCCAGATCACCTCAGGCATCTGGTGCTAAAGTAACAGTCAAGGAATCAGAAATAAGGCAGCCCTGTGAGGAGAAACGAGGGGGCTTTGTGCTGGTGCATGCAGGTGAGACCTTGTGGGTGAGTGGAAATGGAAGCTGAAAAGAATGTTTTCTGTTTCTTGCTTTGAAAAACACTGAAGACTGCATTTTGTATCTGCCAAAGAGAGATTGGAACCCAAGAACCCATTAGATGTTAATAGAGTGAGGGCCTTATTCTATACTCCAGGTTGGAAGGTCTTACAATGATATGTCTTCCTATGTCTTCCTTATTTCCGCTCTCTCTTTCTTTTTTTTTTTGGTTTTTCGAGACAGGGTTTCTCTGTGTAGCTTTGGGCCTTTTCCTGGAACTCACTTGGTAGCCCAGGCTGGCCTCGAACTCACAGAGATCCGCCTGCCTCTGCCTCCCGAATGCTGGGATTAAAGGCGTGCGCCACCACCGCCCGACCCCTCTCTCTTATTTATCTGTACCTTATATAGTACATATGTTTAGATCAGTAGTGTTAAAACCAAAGTAAATTTTAAATATTTATTTGCTTGTTTATTTATTTAGAGACAGGATCTCATTATGTAGTTCTGACTGTCCTAGAACTCAATATATAGACCAAGCTGGTCTCAAACTCAGAGATCTACCCGCCTCTGCCTCCCAAGTGCTGGGATTAAAGTTGTGTACCACTATGCCTGGCTTGAAACCAAAGTAAGTTTTTAAGTTCTGGTTTATGTTTTATAGGATAATGCCACTGAAAAATTCTTTCTGGCCCCATTTTAGACAGTGGCCATCTTAAAGTATAATCACAAAATTATATAGATCAGCTTTTTCCCCTCATCCATCCATCCATCCGTCTATCTATATGTGTGTGTGTCCTTGTGTCTGGGCATAAGCACCATAGCATATTTGTGGAGGTCAGTTCTGGGTGTCATTTTTCTCCACGATGTGGGTTATGGGGATTGAATTCAGTCTTGGTGCAAGCACCCTTGCCTACAGAGCCATCTCGACAGCCCATAGATTAGCCTTGTAAGAATGTTTCAGTTTCTCTTTGCCCTCTGCAGATTCAGTGAGTCTTTATGAAATGAGCTGACAGTTGAAAGATTAATGGGAGAAAAACTATAGCAAATGTATTAACATGAATATGTGTACTAGCTTTTGAGACCCAAAGAAAGGGCCAGATGGTTGAAGCTGCAATAGTCTTTCCAGCTACAGACTTGAAGTACCTGTTGGGGAGGTGGTGACAGGTTCTGAGAGGACAAAGAGAAGAAATAAATTGTGAACAAATGTCTTATTATGGAGAGATGGTCTCCCAGGTTACAGTCATCAGAACACTGTCACAGTCTTTTGACAAGGATAATTTGGTAGGATCTTTAGTAGATGTGAAGAAGCCAGATAATGGGGCTTCAGAGGAATCCTGTTTTCATAGTGATGTAGATGTCTTGAATAGTAAAAATCTTTTTTCCTCTAGTCTTCTGTCTGCAGTCCTCCTGAGTAGCCACCTTATATTATGCTCAAGAAGCATATTTTGATAACAGTGAGCTAGCTTAGTGGGTAAAGGCGCTTGCCACCACCTTGACAACCTGAGTTCAGTCTTGGAATTCACAAGGAGGAAGAGAGCCGACTCCCTCAGTGGTCACACATGACCTCCACATGTTTGTCTCTGTGTATGCTTGCATGCACATACCCACACAGACACAAAATAAATAATGAATGTAAAAAAAAGTCAAAGAATTATATTTTGAGGAAAATCATTTCACTGGCTCATATTTTCCTAGTATTATAAGTGAAGAACCTTAGGACTCGAGACTCAGTGCCTTGAATGACTCCAGTTGCACTGCTGAGCAGGGCTGAGAAACCCTTAATTGACCCTAAATTTTTGACACTGTCTCATCCTGTGATCTGTCTACTTAGAGGACCATGAGGGCAGAGTAAAACTTAATTCCTGGATCCTCCACTTGAGGAGGTGTGGCATTGAGGTCACGTCTGCTCAGCAGGAGCTTCCTTTTTTGGCCATTTCCATTTTCTTGCATATAGAATGTAAATTCCATGACACTTGTAGAGAAAGAATGGCAAGTCTCCTTTTAGCTTTATCTAGACTGGACCTATTTCTCACGAAACTAGTATGTTGTCTGGTTGTTAACCTTTGGCTATTTTTCAGGCTGGGGAACTTGGAAGTTCCTTAGAATCTAGTCCAGAGGGGTTAACTAACATAAAGTATAGGAAGTTTGATTGCTCTGTCTCTTCCAGATCCCTGCCCCATATGTCACACCCCGTCTTTCTCCTGGGATGTACTATAGGGTCTTATGTTTGCTAGGTGAGTGCCTGGTCATAGAGGTACATCATCAGCATTTACTTTTTTTATTGTTTAATTTTTAAAAATTATTATTATGTGTGCATATGAAATTGTGTGTGGGTGTTTGTGCTGTGGTGCATCTGTCAAAGGACAAACTTGTGAGATGGTTTGCTCCTTCCACCTTTACATAGCTTCTGGAGACTGAACTCAGATTGCCAGGCTTGCCACAGGTACTTATCTGCTGAGCCATCTAGTTGTGCTCCCCTCTCCCCATTTTTTTTAAGACACTGTCTCACTCTACCCCAGGCTGGCCCAGAACTCACTTTGTAGCCTAAGCTGGCCTGGAACTCAGGGCAGTTCTCCAGCTTAGCTTTTCAGTGCTGATACTGTAGACATGAGCCACCATATGCAGATATGTAGCTTATCTTCAAGATAGGGTCCTGTTATATAGCACAGGCTTGCCTCAGATTTGTGAGTTTCTTGCCTTGGCATGTGCCACTAAACTGGCTAATTCCCTTTCTTTTGTCTATTCTGTTTTCCCACCACACTCCCCTCTTTTACAAAGAGAGATGAGGGGGCTGGAGAAATGGCTCAGTGGTTAAGAACTCTTGCTGATCTCAGAGGACCTGAGTTCAGTTCCTAGCAACCTCATAAGGCAGCTTAGCACCTCCTGTAACTCCAGCTCCAGAGGATCTGATACCTTTGGTACTGATGGGCACCTGCACACGTGTGGCATACACAAACACACACATGTGCAGGCAGGCATGCTCACACACCCACAGAGATAAAAACAGGATCTTTAAAAAAAGAAAGAAAAGGTGAGATGAGGCACATGTATTGAAATGTATGTACTTTTACTCAATTTAAAGTAGACCTGGGACTCTTAACTCCTGCTTCTGAATCTCTGGTTCATTATCATCTTTACTGCACCATGTCAGCAGTGCATCCATAATACCAGTGAGTAACTGTCTTTAAAGTTATTGGTAAAAAGTACAAGAAACATCTGAAACTTGGACAAGTAGTAACAGCTTTAGATATTTGGAAAACATTGCTTTTTTTTTGACTGTTATGATTCTGTTCTTCCTCTTTCAGACAAACTTGATGGTAATGGTCCCCACCCAGCTAAAGACTGTGCTAGAGATCAGAATAAGTAGGGATCAGTCGGGGCTGTGGCAGGATATCTTGTGACAACCTCTTCTTATCTGGCCAGGCCTGACCCTGCTTAGCTTCTGAGATCAGCTGAGATTGGGTCAGTTCAGGGTGGCATGGCCATAGCCACATCCTCTATTTCTTTTCTTTTTTTCCTTGTCTTTTTCTGTTTTCTTTCTTTTTTCCTTTTTATTTATTTATTTATTTATTTATTTATTTATTAATTATTTGTTTGTTTGTTTTTCAAGACAGAGTTTCTCTATGTAACAGTCCTGGCTGTCCTGGAACTCACTTTGTATACCAGGGTGGCCTCAAACTCACAGAGATCCTCCTGCCTCTGCCTCCCAAGTGCTGGGATTAAAGGCGTGCGCCACCACTGACTGGCTCACATCCTCTATTTCTAAATCATTAGAAATTCAAATAGATTGTTGATTACGAAGAAGTCTGTATCTTACATATTTAAAGTGTTAAAGATTACATTTCTCACATAATGTACAACTGTTTTGTTCAGCATTAGAGTTACCTAACATTTAGTAGAGTTTTTTTTTTTAAAGATTTATTTATTTATTTATGTTTGGGAGTGTTCTGTCTTCCTGTACATCTTCATGACAGAGGAGGGCATCAGATCCCACTGTAAATGGTTCTGAGCCATCATGTGGTTGCTGGGAATTGAACTCAGGACCTCTGGAAGAGCAACCAGTGCTCTTAACTAGTGAGCCATCTCTCTAGCCCTGGAGTTTTGTTTTTACCTAGCTATTCTCAACATTGGCTAATCTGATACTGATAATAAGAAAAAAGTCAACTGTGCATGGGGGCATATACTAATCCCAGCACTTGGAAGTCTGTGTTAGGAAGAATACCACGAGTCTGAGGCCAGCTCAGAGGCTACAAAAAGAATTCCCAACCAACTGGAGCCACCTGAAGAATTCAATCCAATCCAAACCAATCAACCAACCAACCAACCAGCCAACCAAAGAAAAAAACCAAAACAAAGTAGCCACCTTTAAATTTTTGATAAAATATTTTTTTTTATATTTAAATATATGCATGTGAGTATAGGTGCCCATAGAGGCCCAGAAGAGGGTCTTAGATTCTCTGGAGCAGGAGGTACAGGCAGATTGATCTGTCTAGTGTGGGAGCTAGGAACTGAGCTGGGATTCTCTGCAAGAGCAGTACATGCTCTTAACCACTGAGCCATCTCTCCAGACCCAACCTTTAATCTTAAAATTGAAAAGCAGAGACTTGTCTACATAGTGAATGTCAGTGTTACTTGTGAGAAACCATAGCTCACACAGTGCAAACATAATAGTGCAATAAAGTTTTTGCTATGTGTTATTACATGGGAGTGCTCTGAGTGCTGAGCCTGTGTTTCCTTTGTCAAACAGGGAAATGGGCAAGTATTAACCAGATACTAAAGATCACTTGGGGTCATATTGAGCTCTTTTCTTTATTCTACTCAGAAAAATTTACATGCTAAGCTTATTTGGCAGTAATACCCCATGCCTTAGCAAATATTGGTGAAAGTTTGGGGTCCCTGAGTTGGGACACAGCAGACCTAGGATCATATGCTTCACACCATAGGGTTGCATCTGTTGGTGTGAACTACTTACAGGCAGTATCTCTGATAGTCTAATCGTTACGCCTACTTGATTTTCTTAAGTTAACTTTTAAACATGTGTTCTTTGAAAATTTCATATATGTATATGATATATCTTGATCATATTTCCTGCAGTCCTTCCCTCCAGCTCTCCTCAGCTCCTCCCCAACACATCTCCCTTCCAACTTTCTGTTTTCTTTTTAAATAACTTAGTCCAGTTAATGTTGCCCACATGTGCAAGGGTGTAGGGTCATCTGCTGGGGTTTGGGCAACCTTCTAGTGGCTACCACCCTAAAGAAAAACGACTCTCAATTCCTCAGCAGCCATCAGGAGCCCCTCTCACTTCCATGCTGGATTCCTTTAGCTGGTTTGATCTTGTGTAACTATAGCTGCTATGAGTTTGTGTGTGCAGTAGCCACACGAGGACAGCATTTCTTTCATCCTCAAGCCCTTGCATTCTTTTCTGATCCTTCTTTGATGTTCTCTAAGCCTTGCAGGGGGTTAGGAGTGGTGGTTGATATGTATGTCCCATTTGTATCTTGTAGGTGGAATTTTTCCTGTATGGCGGCCAGCCAGTGGTCGGGATAAATCTCTCCCACTCGAGTCCCCCAAGTAAACAGAGAGGCTTATATTAATTATAACTGCTTGGTCATTAGCTCAGACTTATTACTGACTAGCTCTTACACTAAAATTAACTCAATTCTTATTTATGTTTAGCCACGTGGCTTGGTACCTTTTCTCAGTTCTGCCTTGTCATCTTGCTTTCTCTGTGTCTTGACTGGTGACTCTTGACTTTGCCTTCCTCTTCCCAGAATTCTTTTTGGTCTGCTTATTCCGCCTATACTTCCTGCTTGGCTACTGGCCAATCAGCATTTTATTTATCAACCAATCAGAGCAACACACATTCACAACATACATAACGACATTCCACAGCACTTCCCTTTTTCTGTTTAATCAAAAAGGAAGGTTTTAACTTTAACATAGTAAAATTATATATAATAGAATGGTTATGAAGCAAGAATTACAGTTATAATAATCTAGTATATTTGTATTTGGCAAAATTAAAGAAAATACTCTATCTATCCTATATTTGTGAGTTTAAAGTTTCATATCTAATTTATCATTACCCAGCAAAATTATAACTATCGAGTCTTCAACTACATCAAAGACCCCAGAAGGATATAATATTACCTAAGTAAACAGGAAGTTCATTGTACGCAACTTCCAAAAATCTGGAAATGACAGAGACAGCTGCCTGCCTGGACAGTCATCCAAAGTTCCTCTGTAACGTTGGGGCATCCATCTTCAGCCTATAGGCCTAGAGTTTTTTTTTTTTTTTTTGTCACTTTTTCCTGTGTCCTGTAGAATGTTTGGTGGTCTCCTCTGTGAAGCAGGAACCTGAAGGACCATCTCGCCTTGCAAAGTTCAGTGGTCACCTTCCTATGGGTCCTGCATGTCCAGTCGATACAACATTTTGTCAAGCAGTCCAGACAAGTTTCTTGCCCAAATGGCTATTTTTCCCAAGAAGAAGATAAACTCTGTATGGAGTGTCTTTGACGTCCATCTTTCTCTTTGAAGTAAATCGGTGCTGCCAGGAGCAGACGTGTCTCACTGTCCAGAAAGTCTATTTTTAAAACATTTTAAATGCCATATTCTATAGGTCTTTGAAGTATTTGAAGATTACCTACCTAATTGAAATATATCTATGTATATGTAGAAAACTTAACTAATATGACTACAAGTTTCATTATCATAGATGACTAATTATTAATTTGTATTTCTTAATTATACATTATCATTTCAAATGAGTGCACAAACAAAATACTTAAGAAGAGTAGAAATATACATACAGAATAACAAAATTAAGTTTGTATCAATAAACTAAAATCCATAGCAATGTAAAACATTTTAAACAAGTTGTTGCTGTTTAAAAGTAGGTTCAGTAATCTATCCTTTTATCCTATCATATCTATATTATTCCTCTTTCTTTTTTAGAAAGAGATTGTATTTATAATCAACCCTCTTTAATTTCTAAATGGTCTTATTAAATAAGAAACACAGAGTCAGATATAGGGGTGAAAACCTGAGAGATCAGGGAAGTAGGGAAAGGCACAACTAACCTTACCTCACCAACTCTGCAGCTTCCAAATGTGAGCTATTTCCTGTCTACTCATGTCCTTATGCCTTTCTGTTCTGCCATCTGATTTGCTCTTTCTGTCCAGCTACATCACTTTCTCTTCCTGCCCAGCTCTGTCAGTTCCTGTCTGTCGGTAAGGACCTCCAGACCTGCATGGTTAATTAGTGTTGGAATTTAAGGCTTGTGCCACCACACCTGGCTCTGTTTCCAGTGTGGCCTTGAACTCATAGAGGTCCAGACAGATTCTAGCCTGCCAAGTGATAGGATTAAGGGCATGTGCTACCATTGCCTGACTTCTTTGTTTATTTATAATGGCTGTTCCTTTTCCTCTGATCTGGAGGCAAGCTTTATTTATTAAAGCACAAATAAAATATCAACACATTTCAGCACAAATAAAACATCACCACAGTAACTGAGTATTCTTAGCTACTTTTTTTCAGCACTTTGGACAATTATGAGTCTACAGTAACCACTACCCTCTTCAGTGAGAAAATTGTTGGATCAAAATTGAGAACACCACCCATTTATGGATAAATATTTTGAGAGCAGTTTAACAAAATGGCCATTTAGCAAAGCAATATTGATAGGTTCTCCTGTAGAGCCTATAACCTCCCTAGTCATGGATTTTGACTGTGAGTGGTGCCTGGCATGAATTCTCTCCTGTGTAGCAGACCTCAGGTCTAATCAAGAGAGTGGTTGGTCATGACTGTGGGCAGTGTTCTTGCTGTTGCCCCAGTGGGTCCATCATGCCCAGTGGATTTGTATTGTAGTGTTCAGGGTCCAGAACACCATCGATGTCTCTCCTCCTTTAGTACTTTCTAACATTATGAAAGCTAGCTAGCAGGGAAAGAATTTCCTGATCAGTTCAAGATTGATTTTTATGTCCTACAACTGAAGTATGAGGTGTCTCTAACAATTAGGTATTACTCTATAGTTATGGTGACAATCAGGAGCAAAGGCAATAGCCTGTATTGTTTTTGATACTTCTGGGGCCTTCCTTGCCAATTACTAACTCATAGTGCATGAAACAGATATTTAATAACCCATCTTTTGGGAGCAGCCTTGTTCAGCCGTGTGGGGTACTGCTATCCAAATTTCTTTTTTAAAGAAAAAATGAAATTATTTTAGCTTATAAAAAAATGAGGTTTCATAATGCTTCTTCATACATTTTTAGTTTTGGTTATACCTACCCCCTGCACTCCTTTTCCTCACCCACTGCTCCCATCCCTTCCTTAACTTTTAAGCTCCTATTACTACCCCTCCCATGTTCTTCACATCATATGTGTTCTGCTCTCTCTTATTATCTTTTTACTTGAGTTGCAAGACCATAGGTTCCCATGTAGCTTCTTCTTCTTTTTTTTTTCTTTTGAGACAGGGTTTCTCTGTGCAGCTTTGGAGCCTTTCCTGGAACTCACTCTGTAGACCAGGCTGGCCTCGAACTCACAGAGATCCGCCTGGCTCTGCTTCCCGAGAGCTGGGATTAAAGGCTTGCGCCACCACTGCCTGGCTTCCCATGTAGCTTCTTTATGCACACTTCATTTTTGTTAGCCCTTTTCATTTCTCCTTGTTTCTCAATCCTCTTTACCCCACTGTCTGATTGAAACCTCTCTGCATTCAGTATTCCACCTCTGAACTAACTTTCTTTCTTTCTTTCTTTCTTTCTTTCTTTCTTTCTTTCTTTCTTTCTCTTTTTCTTTTTCTTGTTCTTTTTCTTTTTCTTTTAGTTTTTCTAAACTAGGTCTCACTCTGTAGACCAGGCTGACCTGGAACTCACAGAGATCTACCTGCCTCTGCCTCCTGAGTGCTGGGATTAAAGGTGTGCACCACCAGTGTTTCACCTGTATTTTGATATCCCTCCTCCCTGAATGACTTCTCCAGGTTAAACATGAAAAACAAACGATTTGAAGCAAGGATCCATGTATGAGAGAGAACATGCAATGTTTTTCTTTTTGGGCCTCACTCAGTATAATTTTTTTCCAGTTCCATCCATTTGCCTGAAAATTTCATGATTTGATTTTTCCTTTACAGCTGGGTAATATTCCATTGTATACATGTACCACATTTTCATTATCCTTTTGCCACTTGTTGGATATCTAGTTGATGTTTGATATCTAGGTTGATTCCATTTCCTAGCTATTGTGAATAGCGTGTCAGTGTATATGGGTGTGCAAGTGTCTCTGTAGTAAGAAATAATAGTCCTTTGGGTGTGCATACCCAAGAGTGGTGTAACTGGGTCATACGGTTCTGTGTTTGAATACTTGATTACTTTTCCTGTGCAGATCATGGTTTTAGAGAACTGTGAAGATAGGTTTGACAAAGAAAGACTCATAGAGGCTCTGTCAACTTTTAGCTTTCTCTCATGAAAGAGAATTGCTTTTGAGCCTTAGGGACTCTAGTTGTTTAGCATTGTTTCTCTTGTCCCAGGTCCCTGTAACACTGTTTATGGGTCAGTTTTTTCTCAGTCTTGAGAAAAGTTGTGTTATGTTTCCACTAGACCCACAGGAGAGTTGGGAGGCTTAAACATGTAACCTTAATCTTCTTTAGCTTTGACCTCTATGGAATCTAGTGGAGGAAGAAGGTCATACTAAAGAATTTTAATAAGAACTCTTGTCATCAAGAGTTTAAGTTCTTGTCTCTCCCCCTCCTCTTGCTCCCCTTTCTCCTACTCTCATCCCTAGCTTGACCCTTTAATTAAAAGTAAGGGGCCCGGAGAGATGGCCCAGTTTTTAAGAGCACTGCTGCTCTTTAAGAGGACTGGAGTTCAATTCCCAGAACCTACATAGTGGTTAGGAACTGCCTGTAACTCCAGTTCAAGGGGATCCAGTGCCCTCTTCTGGCCTCTATGGGACACTGCATGCAAGTGGTGCACAGACATTCTTTGAGGCAAAACACCCATACGCATAAAATGAAAATAAATCTTAAAAAAACACCAGAAAGCACTTGCTCTTGAAGAGGACTCAAATTCACATCCCAGCACTGATGTTGGGTTGCTCACAACCACATGTAACTCTAGCTCCTAAGGATGGAACACTTTTTTCTGGTGTCCTTGGACACTTGTGTGAATGTGTACATACAGACAGACACACAGATATGCTATCAAAAGTAATAAACATAAATGTTTAAAATTTACTTACATATATTGTGTCTGTGTGTGTGACACATAGGTGCACCTGTGGAGACCAGAAGAGGAATTTGGATTCCCAGGAGCTGGAGTTAGGGGGTAGGTTATGAGCTGCCCGATGTGGGTCCTGGGAACTGAACTGGGTTTCTTTGGAAGAGCAGCAAGTGCTCTTAACCACTGACCCATCTCCTAGTCCCAAGAAGAAATTTCCTTAAGGAAACTAGTTTATTTGGAGCCAAAGTTTTAAGTAACTTTCTGGATATTTGTCTAAAAGACAGACCATGAGGATTTTTGGAGAATCCTTGAGAATTTTAGATTCTTAATAGTAATTTCCTATATAGTTGGGCTTTTAAAAGATCACAGAGAAGGACTTCAGGGTTCTTTGTTCCTGGTACCACCTGCATTATCAACTCCACCACCAACGCCCGGCTGAGTTTAGTATTTTTTTTTAAATTAAAAATCACATTCACTTATTTATTTATCTATCTACCTATCTTTTTATTTGTATATTTAATGTGTGTGGTGGTAGTGGAGGCCCTGTGCCACAGGACACTTATGGAGATCATTACACTTATGGAGATCAGAGAATAACTTGTGGGAGTTGGTTCTCTCTTTTTACCAGATAGGCCTCTGGTATAGAACTTAGGTTGTCTGGCTTGGTGCAAGTATCTCTCTGATCCTGGTGGAGGTTCTTGAAGGAGGTAGGGGGT
>CABHPH010128494.1:0-14092 GCA_902168325.1 Peromyscus nudipes
GAAACATTGTTCCTAGGAATGACCTGTTTACAGTCCCTTTTCAAATGTCCTTGCTTTCTACATCCAAAACATCTAACATTCCTCAAACCTTTTGAAATTGCTTCTCCTACCCACATCTCATCATGCTCATGAGCCTCCACATTAACTGTGTCTCTAATCCAATCTTCCAAGGGTGCAGATCTTGCCTTTAACGGCCTGATTATTCTTTTGCATGCTGCATTCGCGTTCTCAAAGGCCAAAGATTCAATTATTATCCGACTAGCTTCTGAATTGGGGACCATTCTCTTTACTGCTGAAGCCAGTCTTTGTAAAAAATCTGTGAAAGATTCTTTTGGGTCTTGTGTAACTTTTGTAAATGACTCAGTTTTTTTTCCTGGTTCCTCAACTCTGTCCCATGCATTCAAGGCTGCCGTTCGACATAGAATTAAGGTTTGGACATCATAGAAACATTGCGTTTGTAATGAAGCATATTGGCCTTCTCCAATAAGCTGATCCTGACAGACTTGTATTCCTTTATCCCTCCATTGTTTTTCTATGTTTTCAGCTTCATCCTTGAAGTAAAGTTGCCACTGGAGCTGTTGGCTTGGCTCCAGAACAGCCTGTGCCAGCTCCCGCCAGTCCTGTGGTGTAATCCTATTATATGTTGACCAGGAGTTTAACATTTGCTTTACATATGGGGAAAGCATGCCATAAGATACTATTGCCTCCTTAAAACTTTGTAAATCCAACATGTCAATTGGAGCCCAAATATTTTGTGTAGTCATTTGATCAGGCGACTGCTGTACGGTTACCGGATAAATTAAGGGTGACTGTGTGAAAACAGGCTTTCTCTCTGTAACCTTATGATCCACTCTTGGAACAACTTCACTCTTAATTTCTTCTGTCTGAGTTTTTTCAGGTTTAACAAGTTTTTCTAAAACTGTCATCCTGGCACTTAAATTGACTATCTTTTTAAATAGTAAAATGAGTATAAACATGGTAATAAATTGCATAATTTGATCAATATTAATCATCCCATACAGTTGTTCCATTGTCACACTGCCTAAAATTGCAAACAAAGCCCAATTTTCTTCCAATGCACACAGAAAACCCATTTTTTTTTTAATGTGGAAAAAATTTCTCTTTTAAATAGTTTCTTTTAAAATATCTGATATGTTAATTGACTTACCAAATCTGCGCAGAACAGTAGAAATCCGAGGGAATTTCAAAACAGCCACCTAGTGTCCAAGGAGAATCGAGAAAGAGAGAGAGAGAGAGAGAGAGAGAGAGAGAGAGAGAGAGAGAGAGAAAGAGAGAAGCCCTGGCTAAAAGCTTAAATCCAGACACGTGTCCCCGCTTGAGCAGAGTCAAGCCTGGACTAGGCTTCCTTAAACTCCAACCACGTGCATTGGCTTTACAGGCAGGGACCCTATTTGGCAGGGGCAGGCCTGAGTTGTTTGTAGCACCAGCTTTAAACTAACTGGCTTTTAAGCTAACCGCTTGGGGCCTGAGGCCAAACCGACCCAGCCCCGGCTAGAGAGCCAGCCGTCCGGAGCCGACCGCCAAGGCGGGAAACCAGACCAGCCGCGGACCCGCCGCCAAGCCGAGTCAAGTGGTTTCTTATGGATTCTTGTCACGTTGGGTGCCAAATGTAGATGTAACCAACCATCTTATTAAATAAGAAACACAGAGCCAATGTAAAGATAAAAGCCCAAGAGGTCAGAGCTAAGAGCCTTATCGCTTTCTGCCAGCTAGCCTCTCCCGCCAAGAGACCTCTCCGAAAAGGAACTACTTCCTGTGCGTTGTCTTTAAATAGTGTTCTGTTCTGCCTTCTCATTGGTTGTAAACCCAACCACATGACCGTCTCCTCACTGCCTGTCTGTGGTCACTCCAGGTCTTCTATGGTTGGTATTGAGATTAAAGGCGTGTGTCTCCAATGCTGGCTGTATCCTTGAACACACAGAGATCTACCTAGTTCTGCTTACCAAGTGCTGGGATTAAAGGCGTGCACCACCACCGCCCTGGCTTTCCCTATGGTTTGCTAATAGCTCTGACCCCTAAGCAACTTTATTTATTAACATACAAATAAAATCACATTTCAGCACAAATAAAATACCACTATAGTTCACATCAAAGACAATGACTTTCATTTGAAAATACAAAGCAGGTAAGCTCCGAGGAGGAAGAGGAGGAGCCAGCCCTTCCAGTCCTATTTATTTGAAAAAGGAACCTTGAGTTTGTCTATGGCTGCACTTCAGAAATTTTAAGGCTTGTGAAAATACTTCCTCAGTAGATTCTGCTATTTAAACCTGTCAATCTTTAGAGTCTGACATATTGCCCGGCACCTAGTAGATTATTTATAAATAGATAATAAGGAGACAGGGCAGGTGAGGAAGTCAATGGTATGTGCTCCTTACAGTAGTCCAGGAGGGGGGAGAATTACTGGGCAAAACTGAGCAGCAATGTCTGCTGAGGATGTGTACATTTTAGTCTGCCAGAGTCCTCTAGCAACCTGGTTTTGTCTCCTTGTGTGCCAAGTTCAGGTCTCACTGCAGGTAGACCCTGTGACCCCCTTTTCTCCTTTGCTCTGTCTTGCTTGTAGAGACAGGATCTCTGGAAAACCTAGGCTGGTCTGAAATCCTTGATCTTCACTCCTCAGCATCCTGAGTGCTGGGATGACAGCCCTGTGCGGCCACACCTGGCTCTGGGTCCTGCCTCTTAGTTCACATTCCACCAGCAGCATTTCCACAGATCCAAACTGTGGGAAATCACATTTTTAATGGCTAGGAACTATTTTATCCTTCAAACACACCAGCACATCTGTGTTTTCTAGTGTTAAGGTCATGGCTGTTTTCACATGTTTAAACCAGATACTATCTTTCTCTGAGGCATTCCAAACATCATGTATGGAATTTATATTTTATTTTCATATGAAATTATATGATGTATTCAGTGTAAAATATTATATACAAACCAGACTTGGTTCAATATTTAAGTTTATACATGTAGCTGAATGTTTTTCTGTGTTCCTGCTGGTGACCCTGTGGTCCCACAGCCGTTCAGACCCAAGTAAACATACAGAGGCAAATATTAATTAAAACTGCTTGGCCATTAGCTCAGGCCTACCACTGACTAGCTCTTACACTTAAACTCCACCCATTTCTGTTAATCTATATGTTACCACGTGTTCTGTGGCTTTACCTGTGTGCCATTACATGATGCTCCCTGGTTGGCGGGCTGGCATCTCCTCACCCAGCCTTCCTCTTCCCAGAATTCTCCTTATCTGCTTATCCCACCTATACTTCCTGCCTGGCTACTGGCCAATCAGCGTTTTATTAAACCAGTGTACAAAAGCATTATCCTGCAGCATATACGAATGAAGCAAAAAGGTTCCTTGGTAACAAAGGCGAAGCAAACATTTAACCCCATTCTATTATTCTGTGTGTATGTTTTGCCCACATGTGTGTCTCTGTGCCACATCTGTGCTGTGCCAATGGGAACCAATGGGTCTCCTAGGACTTAAGTCATGGATAGCTGTGAGTCACCATGCAGGATGCTGGGGATTGAACCTAGGTCCTCTGGAAGAACAGCAAGTGCTCTTCACCACTGAGCCACGCTCCAGTCTTCCTTTTTTAACACTACTTTTTGAAAAGAAGAATTAAACATTATCCAAAGCACTGTTTTTGTTTGTTTGTTTGTTTGTTTTTTTCTATTGCACATTAGCAATAGAATCAAATCTTTTGTCCAAACTCCCCACTGAATGACGCTTCTGGAACTTGTCAAAATTTGTCTGCCAATAACTAAAATGCCCGAAACCATTCAGGATGCTGCCAGTCTCCTGACTTTCATCCTTTGAGTTCTCCATGTCCAGCCCTTGACACTTGTCTAATTGCTTTAGAAATTTTTTAAGACTTTTTTTTTTATTATGTATACAGTGTTCCGTGTTTGCCTGCAGGCCAGAAGAGGGCACCAGATCTCATTACAAATGGTTGTGAGCCACCATGTGGTTGCTGGGAAATGAACTCAGGACCCTTGGAAGAGCAGCTAGTGCTCTTAACCTCTGAGTCATCTCTGCAACCACTTTAGAAATTTTTATAGAGTTAAAAGCTAACACTAAAAATTTGAAGATATGTTTATTTTAGAATATTTTATTTTTATGTTTGATTTCCTTGAGCTGTATCCTTTTTCCTAATGAGATTTTGTTTTTAATAAAAAAAATACATGTAGGTGTGTATGTCTGTGTATGGCTATGTGCATGTGAGGGTAGTGTGAGAGTTAAGGGTAAGTACCCTGTGAAGGTAAGTACCTACAGAGGGCAGAAGAGGCTGTGAGATTCTGGGTGGTCGTGATCCACCCAACATGGGTACTAAAAACTGAACTTGGGCCCTCTGCAAGAGCAGGATGTGTGCCTAGCTGCTAAGGCATGTCTCTCGGCCTCAGATTTTATTTTTAAAAGTAACAAAACATTATTATATAGTTGATAAAGCTAAACTACATGATGTACAAGTCATTCTTATTTGGGGGTGTATTTGAGACAGAGACTCATATAGCCCAGGCTAGCTTTGAATACCTGGTCTTTCTGCTTCTGCCTCCCATGTGCTGGATTATGGGTATGGGTCAACATACCTGGCTTATTATTCTCTTCTTTTTATTTTCCTCT
Organism: Peromyscus nudipes; assembly: GCA_902168325.1. NCBI lineage: Eukaryota > Metazoa > Chordata > Mammalia > Rodentia > Cricetidae > Peromyscus > Peromyscus nudipes. Next base: position 4,640 of record CABHPH010128494.1, read on the forward strand.
TCCTCCCTGCCACCCACCTCTCTTCCCTGAAGACTGAATATGTGCTCTACCACACAGTTATATCTCAAACATCCCCCCACATTACTTAATTTTTTTGTGCAACAATGGGAGATACTATGGAGTTTAAAAGACAGGGCCATGGGATGTAGCTCAGTTGGTAGAGTGCTTGCCTAGCATGCATGAGACCCTGGGTTTGACTCCCAGAACCACACAAACTGAACATGGTGGTGTACTTCTGTAACCCCAGTACTAGGGAGGTGGAGGCAGGAAGGTCAGAAGTTTAAGGCAATCCTTGGCTATATATTGAGTTTTAAGGCCAGTGCTGGGATAAATGAGACCCTGGAGAGAGAGAGAGAGAGAGAGAGAGAGAGAGAGAGAGAGAGAGAGAGAATCTTTCAGGTTTGTTGACACAGATACATTTACATAAAAGTCCTTTCTCTCTAGAATCTCATAGATATGGACTAGAAAAACTCAGGCACAGGAAGAGAGAAAAGATAGCCACTCTTGAGAAAGGACCATAATAGTCCTCATATTATACCATCCAAGCTTTACCTTGATACTTTACAGATAGGAACAAGTATCCCCCACTCTTCTGGGACCCTCTGTGCTATTCCAAGTTCACTCATGTCTCCAGAGACCAGCAGGTTGCTTGGCATGGTGGCCACCCCATTTTAATGTGCTTTCTAAGAAATCAATAGGTGAACAAATAGGCCTCTGTTTTAGCAGCTTCAACATTATCTGTGGCAACGCCCGTGTTACTACCTGTTCACCATGTCCCAGCAAGGGGCTGAGGATTAACAAGAGAGACAAGATAGCAGGTTATTCATCTCAGTAGAATGCCCTTTATTGAAGGAGGGAGGAGGCCTTACAGCAAATATTTACAGTAAATACAGATTTACAGCACAGTGGAAGAACCTGGGAGGGCAAAAGTTTGCTACAGATGTTTTACATTCTAGCATTACACCAATATGCAGGATACACAAACAAGGAACCTTTGGTAAGCTGTTTAGGAGGAATGAAACCATAGGGAGGACATCTGATCAAGGTCAGCAAGGCAACAGCTCCCCAAGGAATGGGGGCCAGGGCCCAACAATTATCATCATCATTATTATGTAAATATTTGTTTATTCATATATTTTATGTATTTGAGCACTCTGTCTTCATGAACACCAGAAGAAGGAATCAGATCCCATTACAGATGGTTGTGAGTCACCATGTGTTTGATGGGAACTGTACTCAGAACCTCTGGAAGATGAGTTGAGTGCTCTTAACTGCTGAGTCATCTCTTCAGCCCCTCAACATATTTTTAAAAGCTACGGCACTTTAAATATGAAGTCATTCAAGCTAATGATCTGAGGAAGTGTTTAATATTTGCTTTTTTGAGTGATTCATCCGTTTCTTGTCTATAAATAATGTAGAAATTATCTATGCCTATGTTATTAACATCTTTCTGAAGTCTACAACTTTGATGTCTTCCTTTCTGGTACCCCTGTAGCCAAGAGGTGGAGACAGGAAGATCAGAAGTTCAAGGTCATTCTCACCAACACAGAGAGTTAGAGGTCACCGTGGGATACTTGAGACACTGTGCATGTGCTTAGAAGGTGGGGGGAGATGGAGGGGGGAGATAGGAAGAGACATTTTTAGGAAACAAATAGAGATCTCTGCCCTAGATAGAGAACTTGACCATCAGCTGTGAAAGAAGAATCTGAGCCCCAAAGCCCCAAAGTCAATAGCCTTCAAGGAGACAGACTCATCTGGGAAAATTCAAAAGAGACCAATGTAGAACATCGGAATACAAAAAAAAAAGTCCTGAAAAACACTACTTCCAAAGAACCTGGGTGGAGGCAGCATAAACATTTTCTCCCTGTTAAAGGCTACCTAGGAGGCCAGCTTGTCAGTGAGTAGCTCAAGGGCAAAGAATTAAAAGCTGTGAGTATTCACAGACATCTGCTCTGTCAGCCTACTGTTTCCAGCCCCTCAGTAGATAAACTCCTCCCTAAGGGTTCCTTCCTGGGCAATGTCCCAATGGACCCTGTCAGCCACTTTCTCCTGGCCTCTTCATGGACATGGCTTCCTTGTTGGCCTTGCTTCTATAAATAACTGCCTATTTCTTCAGGTATGTTAATAGCCCCCACATTGAGTTCATTCATACTCTACCTTGCTCTGATCCGTATAATACATGTTGACTCACAGTTTTAGTCCCGAGCTTCCAGTAGATTTTAGTTACCATTTTATATATGAACTGCTCCTTTGAGGGCAAGACCCTCCCTTACAATGTTGATGCCCAAACTGATCAGTATCATCTACCATGGCACCCCCAAATGTTACTGACAACAACCCAAGATGATGAGTGCCTCTGATAGACATCACCCGAGTGTGAGGTGGTCACAGAAGCATTAACAAAAGCAATGCTGGCGATAGAACATGAGTTCATGGAGATTTAGTTACAGCAGTCTGTGACTTCTACGATGGAAACTGAGGAAGTGTTTTCAAAAGCCTTAATATGGCCTGGCTGCATTTCTTCCATATTGCAATATGACTTCCAAACTGAGAGAGGGGGGTTAGTTTCCCAGGGTAGCTGTGTGTGTATGTGTATACACTCTAGCACACATGCACACGTGTGCGTACTGTGACACAATGCTCTCCTACTCCACTTCTGGCTTTAGTGAGTGATGTGGGAATGCATGACTGCCTTGGTGAAATTGGATACTTACTGATGCTATGACCAGCTGCCCACTAAACACAATGCCAAAGAAAAATGCTGGCACCTTGCTCTTTTGGAGAGGTGACTGGATCTGATGATTCTGTGACAAGCTGGTTTGAGTCTGAGTGAAGTCACAGCTCATAAGCCCTCTAAACCTGGTGCATCAGACAGAAGCTATTAAACACCGACAGGCAGAACCTGCAACCCTGAATGGCCGGGCTTAGGTGCACATGGTACCTCTTTGTAGTCAAGCATCTAACCCAAATCAGCCTCTTTAAGGCACTGAGAATGGAAGTCTTGATATGAAGACAAAATGGGGAACATTTAAGCCATAGTTACTGGAAATGTTTGTAGGGGAGGAAAAAGGCATGATGGAGAACTCAGAAACCCAGAGTGCTTCTGGGATCTGCCACAGGGAACCAGAAAACAGCACACCCCAAAAGGCAACAGAGCATAGCCTCAAAAAAGAGGGGAGCACAAAGAATCAGTCTTGGAAACCAGTACAGCTGTGTTGCAGTCCCAGGTCATTTTCCTCTGCCGCTGCTTGACATCGTGGGTGTGCGCTTTATTCCCAGCAGGGCGTGGAAAAGAAAGACTGTAGCGTGAATACATCAACCCATCCTCTGTACCCTTGGGGTCCCCGTCTACAGATTAAAACTACTGCAGACTGAAAATGTTTGTGGACAAAACTGTCTGAACCGAACATGTGTGAACTTTTCATGTCATTATTTCCTAAATAATTCAATATGACTACACACAATGCATTTGTATTATATTCGGTATTATTAGTAACCTGGAGATAACTTGAAGTATATGGAAGGATGTGCATGAGTTATTTGCAAATATTGCTGTTTTCCGTTAAGGAATCTCTCAGTTTGGGTATTCCAGAGGGAGTTCTAGAAGGCCATAAGGACACCACGGAAGGGCTGTGTTCATGCTGTCAGCCAGCCACATAGTGTATACCTTACATCTGCACAAAGAGTGACTATATAAAGTGCTTAGCCATCAAAAAAAGAACAAAAACAAAAAATCCTGAAGGTGAACCTGAGCGTTTTGCTGAATCTGGGGCCCTGGTTGGGAAAGGACACTGCATTCTTCTCTTTGGATCCTTTGGATCTTTGTCCTTGAGGGCTTTTGCTTCAATCCACTGAGGACAGAAGAGGCAAGGGAGGGCAGAGCCTCCAGTGCTGACCGGCTCTAACTGCTTCTCACAAGGCACTGTCCCCACCCCCAGCAGCATCCTTTGGGACTGGGACCTTCCCAGTGCCCTGTATGCTGACCGGCCAGAATGACACTGGGGTCAGCACTAACTGTCCCACTACAGCCCATCAGCTCCCTGCTGCTGGGTCACCTGGAAACCCTCCACCTTACCTGGAAACCCTTCACCTCACCTGGAAACCTTCCACCCACCGCACACAGGTCAGTTTTGCCAGAGTGAAAAATGCATCAGAGCTTCTGTGGAATAACAGAATGACTGAAGGCTGAACACGGGGACCTGGATGAAAAAGGCATTTGGGCTAAATTACAGTGGAAGCCTAAAATTTGCATTTATTTATTCTCTTCCTGTTGAGGCCCCTACACAGTAAAGAAACGATTTTGCTTTTGTCCATAAAATTTTAGCGTGCAAATTTAGACAGTTGTGGAGGGCGCAATGGCAGTGTGGAGGGTTAACTGCTGCATGCTCGCCTGAGAGCTGATTACTTAACTGCATTTCCTGTAAGGCGCTTTTCATAGTGGGATGACTCAGTCCCACATAAACCCACAGTGGGGGGACCTCACTTGGGACAATTATATTGAATCATGTGCCTTCCCCAAACAATTTGCTCTGTGGGGGAAGTCCCAACTTGCGCCTGGCATCCTTTCACACGGCCTTATTTTATGTTCTTTGCCTCAGTGGGAGAGGAAATGGATGTGATCAGTGTTGTGCCGGGAAAGAGCCATCTACTTGGGGTCCACACGCTTATACACATCATTTGAAGCAGGCTAAGGGAGGTTTTCTTTGTAAAAATCAGAAGGCTGCTTGGAGTTTGTGTGTATTGATACACAGTGGTTATGAAGTAAATAAGCTGGGATGAGTAACTGAGGAGAATTAAGTGTGGGGCAGAGGCTTCTGTGAGGGCTGAGGAGGGGAGGGCGCAGAAGGAGCGGGATGAGGAGGAGGCGTGGGCAAACACTGCTGTCAAGCCTCCACTTGCAACAAAGGTGGGGTAATCGCTGTGTAGCTTGTGACCAGAAATTAATTGATGTACATGCAACACTCACTTAATTTGCCTAATTACAATTTGTTCACACCCGCACCATGGGGCTTTGTTACAAATGATTCTCCAGCTCAGTCCACTGGGTGGAGGCTAGAAGTGCCACTCGGAAGTGGTTTGTGGGGGAAATTTGCATATAACATCTTCCCCACCAAATTATTAATTGGTTCCTGGGGAGGCCTTGGTTTCTGGGGTTCTGCTTAATTGCTATTCACGTCAAGGTTAAACATCTGCCCCCGTAAGTGGAGTTACCTGCTAACCCAACTGCATGCCTGCCTGTCAGCATCGTGTTTACATTCACAGCTGGGGGGCTCATGTCAACACATTCTTTACATGAAAACAACATGGTTTCTGCTGTTGCTGAGCACCAAGGCTGTGTGTGTAGACTGTAAACAAGGGGGAGTGTGTGTAGTGTCTCCTGCCTCACAAGGTATCAGGCATGGGGGTCTTCCACTGAGATGGAGTGAGCTTTCAGCCTTAGAGAGCCTGGGTCCCTTTTCTCTCTGCCCTTGTGAAGCACATCCTTACCAATGATTTTGTTTCAGCTTGTAGAATAGCAGGGAAGTGATAGCTTCCTTTCTGTATCTTTGACCGAAGACAGCAGGTCCTAGTCCATCCTAAATAGAGGAGAGGATGGCAGCATGGGGTGATGGGGGTGGGATAAGAGGCCTGGGGCTTCTCTTCCCCTCTCTCACAACTCTACTTTGTAATTCAAATAACCCTTTCTTAAAAAACAAGAGGGACAACCTTAGATCTTCCAAGGCAGTTAAGCAAATTTCTCATTTTATGAGCGAGGATAATCCTTTCAACATCTTCAGAAATAAGTTTACAAGCCCACATGCCTGGCGAGCCCTGGAAGCTGTGTGACAAATGGGGACACAGAGTGTCTTCCAGGCAATCTGTGGGACACTGCAGTAAATCCTTTTGGCAGGTCCAGTGTGGTAAGAGAACAAGATCAATTCTCCCCTGGCCTCACAAAGGACCCTTCACTGCTGATGGCTGCTAAAGCCGAGGAAAAGCTTAATGAGGTAGATGCTGCAAGCTGACAAGAGTATTGGAAATGAATAGAGAGAAAACGAAAATATTACGCATCAAATCGGCAGAGCAGAAGACGAAGTGACTGTTGGTGGACACGAAAATGGAGCGTGGCTGAGTGTTCTCTCAGGCCAGCTGGTGACAGTAGAGTATATATATGCAAGGAGGTAGTAGAATGCAAACTCCACATGGTCTAAGCAGTGCTTGAAAACCCAACTGTACCACAGAAGACCATGTCCACATTGGAAGTTTAGGCTTTCCAGCTTTCTAGAAAATAAACCCAGCCATGATGAAAGGGAGTTTTCACACTGGAGCTGAGGATTGGAGTGGATGGTAAATGCAAAGTAATGAAAGGTGGACATAAAACAGGATCTGAAGGAAGAGTGTGTTTAGTCCTCTCAGCTGGCCCACTGCTCACGGGCTTCTTGACTTTCATTGTTGGTTGTTATTGTAAGTGTGGGTGGGTGGGTGGGGTGTGTGCAGGGAGGCCACAAGTTAATATAAGGCGTCCTCCTTAATTACTCTCCACCTTATTTTTTGAGGTAGGGTCTCTCACTGAACCTGGAGCTCACTGATTGGCTAGATTGCCTAGCCAGCAAGCCACAGACATCCTCCTGTACCAGCCTCTGTAATGATACAGTGCTCGAGAGGCCCTGACTGGCTGGGCCAAGGTGTCCCATGAGTGAGGGAAACATGCCGTGCAGATGCAGTGGCAGGCTGAGGAGTGGCATGTTGGAAAGTCACTCACACCCCAGGCACAGCATTCTCATGGAAGGCGTTTATTGGGGGGGGGAGGGGAGGAAAAGAGGGAGAGAGGAAGAAAGAGAAAGGGAGGGAAAGGGGAAGTGGAGATGTGTACACCTCACAGTGGGGAAGGGAGGAAGGGGGAAGAGGAGAAGGAGGGAGGGGCGGGCCGGAAGGTCAACAGCGTCTGGATGGATTCCGTGGTGGGTGCTGAGGACAGAACCGAGGCCCTGTGACTGCATGGTGAGCACTCTACTGCTGGAGCCATTTCCACAGCCTATTGGGTCACCACAGTTGCAGTCTCCATTCTGACTTTGGGTTTTTCTTCTGTGCTTTTATCCCGATGTGCATGAAAAATAGCGTTACAGTTCAAGTGGAAAATTTGTGCAACATGAAGAGAAACAGTGTGTATTGCAGTTTAACTGGTGCTATGAGATGAGCGTGTCCGTAGAAATAACAGAGTGGCGGGATAAATGCCTTGTAAGCAATTAAAGGGAAAAGGACAAGGACATTGCTCTCCTGATTTTAAGGGGAAAGGTTTGGAAGAACAAGAAATATCCCTGAGAAATATACCATCTTCCAAGAGAGATTCTGCCTCTACTGTTCAGTGGAGGCAAACAGATCATGGTTTATGGCTCCCAGGTCGGCCTCACAGCTGGTATTGTCCACATGGGCACCGTTGAAAACCCGAACATAGAAAATTGTCACTATTCTGAGTTTGCTTGAAATAGGAGAAGTCATCTCATCTCCAAAGAAAGCTGCAGGAGGCTGCTGCTCGGGGAGAGACTGACTGAAATGAATGAATTCTGAGACGCTGGGAACTAGGGGAGAAGGAAGAACTCACACTCTCTAGAGCACATCAGTGGGACGAGGGGAGTAAGGACAGAGCCCGCTGCATCAGCAAGTGGGAAACTGTACAGTGACTTACAGGATATCAGGATTCTCTTGCCTGCTTCATACTAAAACCCCAAATTAAGTTAAAAAAAAAAACCCCAAAACCAAAAAACTTTATTATCCTACCAACGTGACTCAGCATGTTGGCTCCAAATGGGATGAAATCCTTTCTTGGAGAAATACGCTTTCGGTTTGGTGACAGCTTGTGACTGCTTTCCTGAGGGACACAGTATGGCACTTCACTTTCCCCAAAGGGTGAGTCTGAGGCGTTTAGGGCTTGACTGAAGGAATCTGTTTGTCCTTATTCTCCCTTCCTCCATTGGCCCTTTCAGGAATTACACCAAAAAGCAGCAGAGAAGCTACCAGAAGGGACAAAGTGGGGGGAGGCGAGTGGAACAAAATGGATTATGAATTTGAAAATTGCCAATTATCTTGTATCATACAGTCCAGAGCCCTGGCACAATGATCAGCCACCATCCAGATTTTTCAGCTTAAATGCTTTACATTCAAGCAAGCAAATTAACCATAAAATGGGGGAAGTGGGGGGACACAAAATATCCCAAGAAAGAATAAACTGCAGATAATAAGCACCAATCTGGTGTTGAATGCAGCCCAAGATACCAATTGTTTTAAGTCACGACAAAGACAGCTGAATGCTCGTCTTGTGGATGCAGAGCGAGGATGATTGCTTGCCATGAGTATCTTCTCTCACAAATAACAGTTTTTTCGCTCTTAATTTTCTGCTAAATTGGAAGCTAACTGCTTCCCACATTGTCATCCGAACACCTGCAGCTGTGCTGGATCTCCGCGCACCATTTCTTTTAGGTAAAACAGCACTCCACTTCCTTCAGCTCCTCATTATACGGAGGTCTTCCTTTCACTGCGCTGCAGCACTAATGATTCAGGCAGGCTGGTCAGTCATTAAGTGACAAGCAAATGATACCGTGTGCAACGTGTGAGTAATCGGTCTGAACAAATGAAATCACAGACTTGCCTTTCCCATCATTCACTTCACAAACAGTAGCAATGTGGTGCACAGCAGGTAGCTCCGTTAAAACCAGCCTTGTAAAACAAATTTCCCGCAGCCTGTGGAAGGGAACAGCCATGGGCTGGATGCCTCAGCCTCCTGGATGGTGCCCAGAGAAGTTAAGGATGGCTGGAGGGGAGGGAGGAGATGGGAGGAGAGCCTTGGGACATACATTAGAGTAATTAAGGGTTTCGTGTCTTATTGGTATGGTTTTTCATTTGTATGGATCTCAGAAATGACTGTTGGATTAGCAAACCAAAACATCCAGCATGCGTTGTCAGGAGGGAGCTGTTAAGAGACTGAAGTTAAGTTCCTAAATAAATGTTCTAAATTTGGAGTCCTAAAGACGTCACTGATGTCAGATGGATTGCTAGGAAGCTGGTGATGCAAATCCCAGCGATAGCAACTCCACAGCTCTTATTTTCACAGCGGATCCCCTTTGATTCATCCACTGTGCTGAGAACAGGGCAGACTAATAGGGACTTGACTTGTGCTAGAACTGAAAAATGCAGTAAACTAGCCTGAGGGAAAGAGGAATCTGAGAGGAGCCAACTCGAACATCTTTGCAATCCCTGTGTTTCTCTTCTAATGTCTGGCCAGTAGATCTTGGGCTACATGGGCCAGCACAAGGAGGGGTAGCTTTCTTCTAGGGAGTGGGCTCTCATTGGGTTTTGCTCACTGTTTCTCCTCTGTCCTGCCTGATGGAGCACACAGCATCATTTGGGTCTAAAATGTGTTCTTAATGGACAGGCTGGAGTGTGTGTGTGTGTGTGTGTGTGTGTGTGTGTGTGTGT
>CABHPH010128494.1:14192-33887 GCA_902168325.1 Peromyscus nudipes
GAGAGAGAGAGAGAGAGAGAGAGAGAGAGAGAGAGAGAGAGAGAGATCAGCTCCTTTCCACCAACAGAGACAAAACAGAGTCTATAGCCAATACTTAGTTTTCCCTTCCCTGGTCATCCCAGTTTTGGCCTCAGATGTACTCATCCTGAGCTCTTCAGTAACTGATGGAAGTTTCTAGAAGAGGGCCTGAGTATCTGGCTTAACTGGAGTCAGCATGCTGTGTACATGCTGCACAGTCAGGACAAGCCAAGAATGAAGGCAGGTACCCAGGAGCCCAGCATTGCATTCTAGCACTGGATTTGCATTCTGACCTTGTAGACACAGAATAAACTAGTGTCCACAGCGCCCCCTGTTCCCTGACACTTGCTATCACTCAGTGACCCATTATGCACACCCCTAACCTGAACCCCAAGCTTGAGGTGCTCCCACATCTGAAACTGTTTCAGCACTAACATGATACTAGATGTAGAAAGTTCTATATTGACCTCATGTGACAGATGACAGTAAAAAGCAAAATCAGTACACTAAAAATATCACATAAAAGGTCTTCAGGCTAAGTGTATAAGATGTACATAAAGCATATATGAGTTTCATACTAGAGTCTCAGCCCCAAGACTCTCATTGTGCAAATGCAGAGATTCCCAAATCCAAAACTCCCCAAGCATGTGGATAAGGGATAGTCAACTTGTACAAAAAGTATAAGGAAGCATGTTCCTTCTACTTAGGAAGATTTGAACACTGTGAAACTCCTTTTGAGCATCTTTAGACTGGAATCTTTTTGTGAAAAGGCTTGAACTCATTGGCTCAAGTTCTCATAACACATCTGTAACCATGGGACTCAGGAAGTGGAAGCAGAAAGATCAGGAGTTCACGACCAGTCTTAGCCACATAGTGAGTTAGAGTTTGAGGCTTGAAGGGGTCATGGAGACCAGCTGAGGCTTGGTACCATGTGTCAGGGTTAGAGTCCCTGAAAAGATCCCAGGAGAGGTTAATGGTGAAGGTGCAGGCCAGTTGTAGCAGAGACCCCAACGTTTTGGAGATGCCAGTACCATGGGTGACCACCGAGAATAGCAGCAGCCGTGGGTGGAGCTGGGCTGAGCCTGTGATGTGAGCTGTGTGTGCTGTGGAGAGCAGAGCTGTGAGTGGAAGAGTTCAAGTCCTTTGGAGCCCAGACCATGAATGGGTCCCAAAAGTCAACCCTGAGCTTTGTATGATTGGACTTTGGTTTGCTTTGATCTGATGTGACTGTGCCCTGGCCCTTCCTTTTGGAAATTAGAAGTATGTAGAGGTTTTTATTTTATTTTATTTTATTTTATTTTATAGGAGCCCACAGTTAAAAGATTTTGAAATTTTAGAGAGTTTTGGGACTTTAGAGTTTGGACATTTTAGAGAGGGAGCTTTGGATATTTTAGAGAGGTTTGGAACTTTGAAAGAGACTTTGGATATTTTAAAGAGATTGAACCTTTAAGGTGATCGAATTTTTAAAGACTGTGGGACTTTTAAAAGTTGGCATACTTTTTATTGTGATATTAACACGAGATCTTTGGGATAAACAAGAAAATAAAGGCTGTAGTTTAACAGTAATGTGTTTCTGTGTCAAGTTGACAAGAGATGGAGTGTGCTGGCTACTGCTATATCAGGCTGACATGTTAGAGTCATTTGGTAAGAGGGAACCTCGATTGAGAAAATGCCTCTGCCTAACTGGCCTGTAGATCATACTCATTTTAGTGATTGATGGGCGTGAGTCCACACTACCGGGAGGGGGCAGCGCCACCTGTGGGTGAGGAGTGGTTCTGCATGGTATAAGAAAACGGGCTTAGTAAGCCACCAGGAGCAAGCCAGTAAGCAGTGTTCATTCAAGTCCTCTACTTTCAATTCTTGTCTTTAGGTTCCCGCCTTACCTTGAGTTCCTGCCCTGACTTTCTTTATGACAGATTGTGATGTGGAATGGGAAGATGAAATAATCCTAAGTTGCTTTTGGGTATGGTGTTTTGTCATAGCAACAGAATAGTAACCAAGACAAGGCAAGACTGGTCTACACGAGACCCAGCCCTCTCAAATTCCGTCTTAAAAAGAAAGAAAAAGAATAGAAATCCTGAGAATGAATAATAAGGTGACTGTTGCAAAGAAGGCTCTCACGCAAAGGATGAGTTTCCATTTCTTCAATCCCATCTGTGCTCAGTTGTAAGTCTACCAAGGACCTCAAAGCTTTCCTTGACTTGAAGAAAGGTGTGCAGATTTCAACTTTTCAAATGCATATTATTAAACATATTCTCATTGTAAATATATCAAAGAGCGCACAAAATTCTATGAAATATCCCTTCCTTGTGTTTGCCTCATCTGGACGATAGTGGTGGGAATTCAGGGTGTGTTATTGGAGACATTTTCTTGGCTCACAACATACACACAGGTACAATCACAGCCCACACCCTGTTTTGAAACCAGCATTTTTCAGGGATCGAGACTCAATGGGTATATTTGTCAATGTCAGCACTTGCAGAAATATTTCCTTTAATACCTACAGATTATTTTGCCCCATAGATGCATCTTTCATTTATTTAATCAGTCTTCCACTGATAGTTAGTTTGTTTGCATTTTTAATCTACTGAAAATAAAACTGAGGGAAAAACTTTTTAATGTATATTTTCATTTGTGTGACTATAATTATAAGGAAACTCCTAAAACCACGGTTACTCTATGGTTTAATCTTTACCAATCTGGCAACTGTTTTTTGTTTTTTGCTTTCACATTTAATCTTACAAAACTAAAAAAAGAAGTGGAAAATCTTTTCATACTTTAAAAACATGTGCAATTCTTTGTCTCTGGCTATTTGCTCACTTAATAGATTTATTTATTTTGGTCTTCTATGAATGTTTTCCCTGTGTGTGTGTGAACGCAGTGCCCAGGAAGACAAGAAGAGGCCACGGGACCTGGAATGATGGGTTTTAAGCCACTGTCTGATGCTGAGAACTGAGCCCCGGTCCCCTGAGAGAACAGAGGACAAGTGCTCCCAAGCAGAGAGCCATTGCTCCAGCCCCTAAGAGTCTACTTTCTATAAGGGTCATAGTCGCTACCTCGCTCATGTGCAAAAGCATTTTTTAATGAATATTTACCCAATTTGCTTCCCAAGTATTTGCTGTTACTTTTGGCTCTTTTGTAGTGATTTCCCCCTAGGGAAATTTCTGATATTTATGTAACTTAGTAACTCTCCTTCTTGCTGATTTTTGTCATTTTGGTTATGAACCAGTGTCTAAAAGCTGAGCCTTCTCCTTTAATGATTTTTGGAGTCCTGTTATGTTTGGAAAGTCCTCTGTTCTCTATTTATATAAAAATATTCGTATTTTGTTCCATCTGGAATGATAGCTAAGAAGGGTGTGAGGGATTCACCATGGTTAGCCATTGGCTCAGTATAGTTTGTTTAACAATCTGTCTTAAGGGACATGTGACCATCCTAGACCACGGTCCAAGCTGCCTTTGAAGAATGGCTGACTGCTTTAGTCAACAGGTCTAGACTGTAAACATCAATACTACACATTACTCATACGTTCCTCCATTGAAATGTCAACAATCTAAAGTTAGTATATTTGAGGTGTTTTAAGCTTTTCTCTGTATATATCAAGATTCTGATTCAGTACTTCTTGATATTGCTTGCGCTGGTTGGCTTCTGAGCTCAAGGGTAAAACACGTCATATCTGTGTTCAAAATGCTGGGATGCAAGAAACTCTGAAAACCTGAACATTTTTCTTTTTCATTCACTTGCTGTTGACATGTAACTTAACCATCACATGGCTGCTTAGTCTCATTCCACTTTATCTGAATATCTACGAGTCTTGCTTCAGAGTTCCAGATAATATTCACAACATCCTTTTAAAATTGAAAGCAGTATGAAATTCAAAAACATATGTGGTCCTAATGGGTTGGGGTGGGAAGTATGGCTCCAATTGTCCCAAAAGGAGCAGGAGGTTTGCTAGTAAAAGTGCAGAGTGGAGTGTGATGGGTGATAAACGAGAAAGGCAGAGATAGAAGAGGATTATACTGAGGGATGGGAGGAAACGATTTTGCATGCAAATCTTATTTATCTGCAGGATTTTATGTCAAACATTAAATCAGTAACACCGTACTTGAGATTTACAGATTAATAGCAATCAGGCAATCATTGGATCTTTAATAAAACAAATGGAACTTGCCTTAAGACTCTGAATAGTATCAATACAAAAAAGAGGATATGACTGGTGCTATAGGGGTTGGCAAAATAACACGTCTCCCTTCCTTCAAAGACCTTGTATTGTTTCTTAGTTCTCTGCGTTGGGTATTATTTTATTCAAAGGATTGGTCCTGGATTTTCCCAGAAACAGTTTAGTCTGAGATCTTTAGAGCCTGTGATTTGAATGTAATTGGCCCCTGTAAGTTCATAGGGAGCGGCACTATGAGGAGGTGTGGACTTGTTGGAGAAAGTATGTCACTCTGGGGGCAGGCTTTGGGGTCTCCTGTGCTCAAGCTACACCTAGTTCAGTTCACTTCCTGTTGCCTGCCAATCAAGATGTAGGACTCTTAGCTCCTTCTCCAGCACCAAGTCTGCCTGCATGCTGTCATGTCTCACCATAATGATAATAGACTAAACCTCTGAACTGTAAGCCAGCCCCAATTAAATGTTTTTCCTTTATAAGAGTTGCCATGGTCATGGTGTCTCTTAATAGCAATAGAAACCCTAACTAAGACAGAGCCCCAGCACCAGACTGCATCATCTATTGTGGTTGGAGATTAAGGGCCAAAAATGAAATAAATAATTAGTCTTTGCTTCACAGAACCCAACAGAGTTATTGCACAGAGAAAGGAAGACTTAACATTAGAGTCTTTGGAGAATTTATAGGAATATCAATGGTAGAGGTATTTCCCTTCAAACTTGACCATGATCAGAATCAACTGGTAGGCTTCTTGATGGGCCTGTCCTCCAGTTTCTGATTCATAGAGCTAGTGGGGTGTAGATGTAACAGTCTTATTAAATAAGAACACAGAGCCAAATGTAGAGTTAAAAGCCCAAGAGGTCAGAGCAGTAGCTAAGAGCTGATACTAAAAACCCTTTCTTACTCTTCGCTGCCACTGCCGTCCTTCTTCTGAGAAAGAGACCTACTTCCTGTGTATCTGTCTTTTTATTGACTTTCTGTTCTGCCTTCTCATTGGGTGTAAACCCAACCACACGACCTCCTCATCACTGCCTGTCTATACAGACCTGCAGGTCTCTATAGTTGGTATTGAGATTAAAGGCGTGTGTCTCCATGCTGGCTGTATCCTTGAACACACAGAGATCTGCCTGTCATGTGATCGGGGATTAAAGGCATGCACCACTACCGCCTGGCTTCTCCTATGGCTTGCTATTAGCTCTGACCCCCAGGCAACTTTATTTATTAACATACAAATAAAATTACATTTCAGTACAAATAAAATATCACCATATTGGGGCCTGGTAATGTGCATTTCTAAACAGTCCCCAGGTGCTGCTGGCATAGCCAGTCGAGGAACACCATGGTGGCATCCTTGTTTAAGGAGTGCGTATGGTGGGGCTTGAGCATCCTTCAGTGTTGAGAGTTCTCCAGACCACTCTAACATATGGCTGAGAAGGCAGAGTCTTTCCCTACACACATGTGGTTGGTGTTACCTGCCCTTTCCTCTCACACTGGTACCAGCAGATCCTCTGCCTCCCTCACACCTTTGTTCTATTAATGGGGATAAGATTCTACACAGGACTCTGGAAAAATGGCAAATGGAGATACATTTTATGGGTGCACAGATCAAAATAATAGAAAACCTAAGGGAGAGTTGGATTCTTGAAGATTCCTGACCCGCACCCCCCCCCCCCCGCCAAAATACATGCTTAAAATGGGCTAGAGCTTGATTTGTTACAAAGCTAAATCCTCCTTAAAATTGCAATGAAGGAGGAATTCCAGACACTACAACCAAATAACACCCTTAGTAAATCCATTTACACAGTGGTGATTGTCAGTTCATTTCTGGAAACCCAATAATCTCTTAGCAAAAGCTCCTTTAATAGAGCTGCAAAGATGAATGTCGGGGGCAGCTAGGCATTTGTTGTGTTTGAAATTTCATGTTAACTCAAGAAATGGTTTGTCTGTTATCCTAAATGCTGGAGGAGACATCCTCTAACATGTTAATTCACTTCCTGGCAGCCTGTGACATGAGGCTGATTTGGTCCCCCCACCCCACCTCCCACACCCGACCCTCTCTGGCACCATTGCCTGCCTCTGGGATAATAGCCATTTGATGCTGCCAACAAGAAATCTGGGAATTTTCTGATCTGCCTTTGTTTGTTTTCCAAATCTCTTCCGAGGATAGGTAGAGTCCATTCTCATGGGAAAGGACAGAATATGAGGAGGAATGTTCCTGAGTTAATCAGTACTGTGGGGCCAGCATCACTTATTAGCATACCAACTTAGATGTTCTGCATGCTTTGCCACATCTGCCACACAATATACCCTTCCTGCTCTCTGTCTACACACAGGTGAGGCCATAGCTCTGTCATGCATGAGCAAGAAGACAGAAAGTGACAATCAAGAAGGCTGGGGACAACCTCGCAAGGAAAAGCTGCACTCAGCTGAGGCAGTGAGGCAGGAGGCTTCTTAGTTCCCGCACTGGTGCAGTTAAGACCCTGGCTTGATGCAGTTTTTCTCACTTTCATTCTCTGCCCAAGTGAAACGAGCTCATGAGGTAGTTTTATTTGGATGTGAAAGAGCTGAAAACCAGAGCTATTTGTTTGGGAGAGAGGAATTCTTATGTCTAATTGCTTTGCAGCCTGGACTTAGTTCCTGGATGTTAATACAAGGTGGTTGGTTGCACCCCATGGCACAACACAGGGTCGATATTGCAACACTGCTCCCATCAGCCCTTCCCTGGGGAGCCAGCCATGTATTCTGAGGATGTCCATTTTCCTGCTTCTTACAAGTAAGGGTCTTACAAGCGTCTACTCCCCTCTCCTTGATGACTGGAGCGGCAGAAGTAAAAGTACAGAGGGCAAAGTCCACAGCCTCCAGTTTTAGTATTTCCTGGTTGCAATCTGCACAGAACAGACCTGAAGTCAAACTGACATCTGGTGCCAATCGGAGGCTGGCATCTTAGCCTGTCCTGTGGTGCAGAGAAGCCTGGATGGATTCTGGCTCTGCTCACTGGCAATGTAACCGACAATCACTACAAAGCCATTAGTGACTCCGCTAGTGGAGATGAGCAGCTGACTGCCAGGTCTTCCCCAAGCCCGTTCTCTTTTCTCTACCCTCTGCATGCTGTGATACTGGACCTAGATCCTGAAATCCATTTAAGCCACCCTACCAGGAAGTGATCCTACACATCAGAGAGTCTACATCAGAACCCACCTCACACATCTTCTGGAAACCCCTTCTGCTACTGTCCTGTAAGTTCCTGGGCTGCCCCCTAATTTATGACCTTTGACCTCTCCAACAGAGTCTCAGAGGTTCCTGCTTTTGATGTATACCCAAGGTCTCTCTCCTCAGTAACTCAGGACTTATACTCAGAGGATCACAACTTTCTCTGTTATCTATTATACCACAATGTATATAACCACAGGTGCTGACCCTAGAATCAAGGGTCATTTATAATAGCAACAGGCACCTAGACCCTGCAATTTTTCTAACACAAGTTTATGACACAGTTAACTTAAAAGGGTGAGAATTCAGCAGAAATCCTCCAGCAAAAGAGGAACAATTTAAAGACAAAGGGGTCATCATCTCCAAGACAAGAGTATAAAAAAAGAAAGGACTTCAACAGCCAATAAATGTTGTGGAATATTACTTTAACTATGTAAAGATGTATTATATTTGTTTATGTTGCAGAATATTACTTTAACTATGTAAAAGTATGTTGCATTTGTTTATGTTGCATTTGTTTAACTAAGCAAAGATGTGCTACATTTATATATGCTGCATTTGTTTAATTATGTAAAGATGTGTTGCTGTTTTATCTTGTCTGCCTAAGGCACCTGATTGGTCTAATAAAAAGCTGAATAGCCAATAGCTAGGCAGAGGAGGGATAGGCAGGGTTGGAGGGAAGAAAGAATAAGTAGAAGGAGGAATCTAGACTTGAGAGCGAAGTGAGAAAGAGAGGGAGGTGCCTGGGGCCAACCAGCCAGGCAGCTGCCAGACAGACAGGGAAAAAGCAGGAAAAGTAGGACATACAGAATGAAAAAAAAAAGGTAAAAAGCCCTGAGACAAAAAGTGTAGATGAAGAGAAACAGGTTAAATTAAGATATAAGAGCTAGTGGGACAAGCATAAGATAAGGCCGAGCATTCATAGCTAATAATAAGTCTCCGTGTCATGATTTGGGAGCTGATTGGCAGCCCAAGAGAAAGCCTGCTACATTTGGTGTTCCAATGTGGGGCCTGAATTTCCACATAAGGCCTGAAGTAACTGAAAAAGAAAAAAGGATATGGCTCCTACAAGAGGCTCTGCCATACCGCGAGCACTTGAGCAGCCAGCACGTTAAGTAGAAACAAAAAACTAAGTAACAACACCTGCCACTGTGCAGGCACCAGCTTCCTAGAGCTGGGGTGGTTAAATACAGGCCCCAATTAAATGCTTAAACAGGCTTAAGGCTTGACTCTCACAGACCTGAGGAGAGGGTAGAGCCAGCCCCCAGAGCTGCATGGAGGGCCTAAATACCACTTAGCAGTTTAAGATTCAGCTCATGTGGTCAAAAAAGGCTAGAGACATGCAGTAAAGACAGGTCCAGATGGAACAAAACCTCCAAACAGTGTGTTAAAAACTGTGCATAGGCTTAAGAAAGAAAAGAAAATTGGTATAGCTGATAGAAAAAATAGTTTATAAATAACAGTAAAGTCTTTAAAGAGAGTCTAAAGTAATATAAAAGAAAAAGGTCCATAGAGATGGGAAATACACAGGGAGTCTAGATCCTGTATGGTGTTGTGTTGAGTTTGAATTTTTTAAATGCTGATGAGTGAATGGCAGCTGCTGAGAGACATGGGATTGTAAGAGGAACTGCTGAATTAAACCAGCCTAGATACTTTAGGAATGTCTTAACCTTAAAATGGAACTCAGGAAATGTATTGCATTGGGGGAGAGGTTATGCCTTTGTTTCCACAGGAAATGAAAGGCTGTGGATTCCTTCAAGGCTAGTAGAGACCAAGTTTAATTGGGGGAGACCTCCTGAAAATCTTGCCTACAGACATAAAGAAATAAGCCAAGAAAAACTAAGAGGCAGGTGACGTATATGCTGCTGTCTCTGCATGGCAACAGTTCCGAGACGGGACAACAATGTTACAACTTGTTTTCCCAGGACTTGACCATTATCTCAATTTTCTCAGGTTCTCCTAAAGATGCAATCGCCCCCAGACAACAGAAAGCAGTCTAAAGAACACAACACCCACATTCCCAAGAGGTGGGGTAGGTGGTTTTTGGTCATTTGGTGGGTTATGGATGTTTGTCTTCATTTAGGGGGGGATATAAAAATATAGGGTAAAAAGATAATTTTTTTTTTTTGGTTTATCAAGACAGAGTTTCTCTGTGTAGCTTTGCGCCTTTCCTGGAACTCACTTGGTAGCCCAGGCTGGCCTCGAACTCACAGAGGTCCGCCTGGCTCTGCCTCCCGAGTGCTGGGATTAAAGGCGTGCGCCACCAACGCCCGGCAAAAAGATAATTTTTAACCTCAAATATTTTACATTGGTATGGATTTTGGTATATGGATACAAATTTCAAGTTATTTTTGTTATACTGTATATATGTTTCTAATCTTGTTGGGGTATTGTGCTTGTGCAGCTCTTTTTAAAATGTAATGTATAGTTAAGAAATGCAGGTAGTTAGTCATTTATAATAATCAAACTTGTAGTCATGTTAGGTATGTTTTCAAATTTAAATAGATATATTTTAGATAGATAGATGTTCTTCAAATCCTTCAGAAATCTACAGAATATGGCATTTAAGACATTTAATAACCTAAGGCTTTTCCTGACAGTGAGACATGTCTGCTCCTGGCAGCACCAATCTACTTCATAAAAGGATGATGGGCATCAAAGAACCTCCATATGGAGTTTGCTTTCAATGTGGCAAAGGTAGTCATTTGGTCAAGAAACTGCCCCTTGACTGCTGACAGTATGCTGTAAAAAGTGGACAAGCAGGATACAAAGGAAAGAGACTATCACATTTTGCCAAAACAAGGCGAACAGTCCTTCAAAATTCCTGCTCCATAGAAAAGTTTGCCAGATATTCTAGGCCTGAGGACTGAAGATGGATGCCCCAACAGTACAGAGGAACCTTGGGTGACTGTCCAGGCAGACAGCTGTTTATGTCATTTCTATAGTTTTGAAAGTTGCTAGCTCTGCACTTCCTGTTTACTCAGGTAATATTATATCCTTCTGGGGTCTTCGATGGAGTGGAAGACTAGATAGTTATAGTTACAGTTTTCCTTACTTATGATAGAAGGTAAGTAGGTACAAAATTTGGACTCACAAAGATAGCATAAATAATGGAGTATTTTGTCTGAATTTGCCACATAGAAATGGACTAGATATTGTAAATATAATTCTTACTTGATAATTGTATATAATTTCACTATGTTAAAGTTAAAACCTTTCTTTTTAGACAAAAGGGGGGAAATGTTGTGGAATATTACTTTACCTATGTAAAGGTATGGCATTTGTTTATGTTGTATTTGTTTAACTAAGCAAAGATGTACTACATTTGTATATGCTGCATTTGTTTATTTATGTAAAGATGTGTTGCTGTTTTATCGTGTCTGCCTAAGGCACCTTATTGGTCTAATAAAAAGCCAAATGGCTAATAGCTAGGCAGAAGAGGGATAGCCAGGGTTGGTAGGAAAAAAGAATAAGTAGAAGGAGGACTCTAGACTTGAGAGAGAAGAGGGAATGAGGGAGAAAGAATGAGAGGCACCTGGGGCCAGCCAACCAGGCAGCTGCCAGACAGATAGACAGGGAAGAAGCAGGAAAAGGAGGACATACAGAATGAAAGAAAGGTAAAAAGCCCTGAGGCAAAACATAGATGAAGAGAAACAGGTTAAATTAAAGCTAGTGGGACAAACATAAGATAAGACCAGGCATTCATAACTAATACTAAATCTCCGTGTCATGATTTGGGAACTGGTTGTCAGGCCAAGAGAAAGCCTGCTACAAATAAACATTTGACAAAACTTGTGACTTCACTAGGAACCACAGAGATGCAAATAAAGGCATCAATAGATAAGCATAATCTTCAAGTTTGCTTGTACGAAACACTGACAAGGCAGAGGCTGGATATCATCAGATCCTGATAGAAAGAATGCCAATCATTCAGCTCCTCTGGAGACAAGGCAGCAGCAGGCAGGGACATTAGCAGAACCCATGACATGCAGCCCACCATTTTCCCATTACAGTTAAATCCTAGAAAAATATCTCTCAAGAATTAATTTACAAAGGTGCTATGGGTAAATATCACAGCCTGTGCTGGTGGGTTCTTTGTCAACTTGGCACAAACCTAGAGTCATTTTGGAAGAGCAAACATCAACTGAGAAAATGTCCCTGCCAGATTGGCCCGTGGGTGAGCCTGTGAACCATTTTCTTGATTAATGATTGATACAAAAGGTCCCAACTCACTGTGGATGTTGCCACTCCATAGGCTAGTGATCCTGGGTGCTATAAGAAAGCAGGCTGAGTAAGCCATGAAAGAACAAGTCAGTAAGTCCAGTCCTCCATGGCCTCTGCTCCAGTTCCTGCTCTGATCTCCCTCAGCACTGGAGTATGACTTGAGGGCTGTAAACTGGAAAGAAACCTTTCTTTTTATAAAGTTGCTTTTTCTTACAGTGATAGAAACCCTAACTAGCACACAGCCAAACTCTTAAATTCTTTCTTCCTGGATCTTGAAACTCTTCCCTGCATCATTTGTATGAAGTATAAAATAGATGTGCTGGGCACACAGGGGACCTTGGACTGGCAATCCTCTCTGTCTGGACGGGGCCAGTTGTCAGGGTTCAGATTCTTCCAGAATGCTCACTTTGTCTCCTTCTCCTTTAAATGCTGTAGAGGGTGAAACAAAGGGAATGCCCCCCATGGCTCTAAGTCAAACCCTTAATTTTATTTGAATATAGTTTTTGTCATTTAATTACTGCCATCTTTTTCTTTTCTTTTTTTCTTTCCTTTTTTTTTCTTTTAAGCTTCCAGATTGCTGGGTAATTTTTGTATCCATGCATATTATACTAAAAGTCCACGAAGATTCAGCCACATAATTAAGGTCAGAACGAAGACTCCGCTTTGTAGCCATCTTACTCCGTCTGGAAGAATGACAGCTCCCACTGGTGAATCATGTGCTGCTGGCTTCCAGCTACTTACTTGGGACAATTTCTCTTCAGTACCTGTTACCCTGGTGTCTTTGTCTCCTCAGTCATACACGGATCTGTGTCTTTGGAATCCACCAGCAGCTTTTCTCTGAATCCAATTTCTCATGAGGCCACTCAGAGAAGAACTTTTTCTCTTCTTCAGATATTTCCTTAAAAACTCTGATAGGGCCTTTGATTGAAACCTTTTTGAATTTGGAAAGACCCAGTGACTGTGACTGGGTGTCTTTTATTCAACTACTTGACCTTAATGGATAAATTACTTCAAGAGATAGAGACAGAATGACCTTGCTGGTTTTGAGTCAGTTGGTGTTTTGGAAACAGGTGACAGACCTAAATTTAAGAATTTGAGTTAAGTTTGAGTCCGAGGCTATTTGTGAAAATGTCTTCAGGTAAAGAAGATCACAAGTTAATGGTCCTTCCAACCCTAGGCCCCTCAGGTAAGCTGGAAAAGGGTTTCCTAAGGCCAGAGGAAGCCATGTTAAAAGTAGCTTGATGGGAGTTATGGCAGAAACACGGAGGCAGGGAGGAAGCTGGAATAATATTCTAAGTAGTTTTCCTTCCCTTCATGCTCATATGGGTGGTCCCCATGGGACAAACCCAAGTGGATCCAGAGAGCCTGGGAGCTCCTGGACTTTGGACCAGCCTCACCTGGCACCACCCCAGCCTGGGCATGAGGGACAGCAGGCACCAGCATTCTGGCTCGTGTGAACATACTTCAGACACACTTGGGTTCCTCGTGTGTAACAGGTTGCAGTGGTACTACACTGTGAAAACTGTTCCAGGGCCACCGGGCAAATCACACGCCCTTTGGTCATGCTGTAATGCCTAAGCTGGTCCAGCAGTGAGGCTTTACAATCAACTGGCCCAGCGAAAGGCCCTGAGTGTGTAAATACGGATGACTCCCTGGAGGAAGAGGCGGCAGGGCTTGTGCCGACTGGGAATATGGTAAAATAAGAGCAGATACAAGTGGATGTAGTGCCAGCTGCTGGTTTACATGAGGAACAGAGTTCTCTGCTTTGTAGAATCTTGACACTGAATCTTCATTTTAGAGGAGACATCCAGATCATAAAATAATAATAAAACAGGTCACTATGCTCTATCTATTGTCAAAATTAAGTGAGATTTGTATTTCCTAACTAGGATACATGGTAAAAATTTGAAAATTTTTTATTAATGTATTATTTCTATACTAGAAGGGTTATTACAGTGATTAAGACATGACTCTGCCCGCCAAGACTGTGGTGGTTAGTTTTCATTGTTACACTCCGGAATTATCTGGGAAGAGAATCTCAGTGAGGGATTGTATGGGTCAGGTTGGTCTGAAAGGCATTTGTCTTGATTGCACTAATTGATGTGAGGAGACCCAGGCTCTTGTGGGTGGCACCATTCCCTGGGTTGGGTCCAGAAACTATAAAAGTGTAGAAAAGGAAGCATGCACGCATTTGTGTTTCTCTGGTCTCGACTGTGGAAGTGATGTGACTAGCTGTTTCAGTTCCTCTTGCCTGACTCCTCTGATTACGGACTGTAGTCTGAAATTGTAGCCAAAATGACCACTTTCTCCCCAAAGTTGCTCATGGAGTAGTTTTTCACAACAGAAATGAAACTGTATTAAAGACAAAACATGTGATTGAGCTCTGTTAACAAGGAAAGTAAGCTTCTGGTTGGCTTCCATAGACCTGGGTAAAGCCAAGAACACAGGTGGGATCACAGATGTCATACCCTCTATTTCCGACCCTCCTGAATCCTTTCCGACTTAGACACCTCTTTCCTCTAGCTCAGTGGTGTATGTGTGCGTTTTGTAGCTATCAGGGGCCTCGCACATGGGCATCTTTTTCTTCAAAAGGAAAGTGTGGTGGTATTGTGTTCCCCAAAATATTGTGTATGCTAATAAACTTATCTGGGGTCAGAGAACAGGACAGCCACAATATTAAACATAGAGGTCAGGCAGTGGTAGCATACGCCTTTAATCCTAGCATTCCAGAGACAGAAATCCCTCTGGATCTCTGTGAGTTCAAGGCCACATTGGAAACAGCCAGGCACAGTGATACACACCTTTAATCCCAGAAAGCCACACCTTTACTCCCAGGGAGTGGTGGTAGAAAGCAGAAAGGTATATAAAGCGTGAGGACCAGAAACTAGAGGCATTTGCCCTGGAGAGGCATTTGACCTGGAGAAGCATTTTGGCCTGGTTAAGCATTCAGGCTTCTAGCAGCAGTTCAGCTGAGAGTCATTTGGATATGAGGACATAGAGGCTTCCAGTCTGAGGAAGCAAGACCAGCTGAGGATCCGGCAAGGTGAGATAGCTGTGGCTTGTTCTGTTTCTCTGACAATCCAGCATTTCACCCCAATACCTGGCCTCAGGTTTGATTTTATTAATAAGACCTTCTAAGATTCATGCTACAGGAAAGCACAGGGAAAGGAGAAGAGCAAGTGGAGAAATAAAGGACAGCAGATGAGGGAGGGAGGAGGGAGGACTGGGGGCCGGTGAGAGACGGGGTTGGAAGTTAGTTCATGGGCCATTTAGAATAAGAGATTTGTATGTAGTTAGAATTTTTATTTTAAGTTTCAGTAAGAAGTTAACATCTGCGAGGTAACTTGAAGGGTGAGCACATTCTACCGAATAAAAGACAGCAGCATTGGCAGAGTGTGGGGGTCTAAGATTGGTGTCTGCGAGGTACTTGGTGCTGGCTAAACATGGAAGCAGGACACCTGTCACAGTCGTGGGCCACAGATCTTGGGCTTTATTTGGTTCTTTCTATGGGGGAGCTGTTGAAGGAACTCATGGCGGAGCAGCAGTAATACAGTGAGTAGTGAATGTGGGCTGAGTGTTCGTTATGTATCAGCATTTCCAAGTCCTTTATGTTGTTGGGTATGGGAGAAGAGAGTATTTCCATAGAATGTTTAAATCCCAAGGGTGGAAAATGCTTTAACTTTGCTGGGAGGGGGATACTGGAGGTCAAACCCAGGGTTTGGAACACGCTAGGCAAGTGTGCCACCACTGAGATACATCCGCAGCCACTTTAACACATTTACTTTGTATGTGTGTGTGTGTATGAGAGAGAGAGAGAGAGAGGGGGTGGGGTGGGGTGGGGTGGGGGATGCTTATATGTGCACATATGTACGGGTGCGTGCACCCCTGTGGGAAGGGCAGAGGTTCATGTCAGATGTCTGTCATTACTGTTCTCCATCTTTTTGTTTGTTTTTTTGAGACATGGTCTCTTGTTGAACCTGGAGCTCATTGATTGGCCAGATGGCTAGACTGACTGGCCAGTGAGCCCTGGGAGCATACAGTTTCTACCTCCCAGTGTTGGGATTACAGGTGCATGCTGACTTCTTACATTCATGCTGGGGATCCAAAGGCAGGCCTTTACCCATTGATCCATCTCCCCAGCCCCAGCTCATCCACTCTTTGCACATTAATCCCATAAGATGGTCTTTCAGTCAACACAAATAATATCAGAAGGAGAAAACTTGCTTGAATTCATGTAACTAGCTGGTGCTGGTGTATGTGATTGCCAGCAACTTAATTCAAGTTCTTAGTCTTTACCATTGCCATGGTCTCCCACTTACAAACATCCTCTGTAGAGGTTGGGAAGATACCTCAGTTGGTAAAACACTTGCCTTGTAAGCATTGAAGACTTGAATTCCATCTCTCATGCACAGCTAGGCATGGTAGCACACCATGATTCCAGTGTTGGGAAGAGAGGTGAATCCCCAGGGCTTGTTAGCCAGCCAGCCTAGCCTACTCAGCAAGTTTCATGCTGATGATAGACCCTGTCTAAAAAACAAGGTGAGGGGCTGGAGAGGTATCTCAGCAGTTAAGAGCACTGGCTCCATTTCCAGAGAACCCCAGTTCAATTTCTAGCACCCATAAGGCAGTTGACAACTGTCTGTAACTCTAGTCCCAGGGGATCCAATACCTTCCTCTGGCCTCCATGGTCACTGCATGTAAGTGGTGCCCAGACACATATGGGTAAAACACTCATGCATGTAAAACAAAATCTCAAAAAAAAATTAAATAAAAACAAGGTGATTGTCCCTGGGCACACATTTGATGTTGATCTCTGATGCCCACATGTATTTATACATACACATGTGTGCATGTGCATGCACACACATACACACACAGAGTAAACCTGCTAGTTGTCATTCATCACTGAAGATTAGGGAGGACACAGAGAGATGGAAAGTGGCTCTGGTCCTTAAAGAAGCAAAGGTTTCAGGAAGGGGAGAGGGGCCTGTCATAGTCACAGTGAGCATGGCTGGAATGTCACCCATTTGGAGTGCTGAACCTCAAAAATGGGAGTCCCTCGTCTGGAGCATCCACAGAATGTTTCTTATTTGAAATGATGATTAAGTAGGTGAGAAGGACTCTGGCAAAAGTTACAGAATTGGTTCAAAAGGAAGGAGCTTCTTTGAGACAAAGAGAAATGAGAGAAAAGGGGCAGGTCCAGGAAACAGGTGGTGTTATCTACAAAGAGGAAGCGGCTTAGTGCGGTGGTTCCCAACCTTCCTAACACTGTGACCCTTTAACACAGTTCCTCATGTTGTGGTGACCCCCCCGACCATAAAATTATTTTGTCGCTATTTCATAACTGTCATTTTGCTACTGTTAAGAATTGTAATGTAAATATCTGATATGCAGGAAATCTGATATGAGACCCCTATGAAAAGGTCATTCGACTCCCAAAGGGGTCATAACCCACAGGTTGAGAACCACTGGCTCAGAGGACTATCTATGGTGAATCTAGATCTGGAAAGCCTAGTTGAAGAGTAAGTGAGCAGGAAGGTACAGAATGTCTCCTGGTGTAGGTTGGGGAGAAAGCAGCCAACGGGCCATGACGGGGGGGGGGGGGGGGGGGGGGGGGGGAAGGTTTGGAAGCAGGACGTTTGAAGGGCAGGCTCCAGAGGAAGTTTTAAATATTCACTTCTAGATTCACATGACAGCTGTGGGTAGTTAGAAACAGGTATTTAAAGGGAAGAAAGTGGACATCACTCACACTACCCCAGAGTGACACCTGCGGTCCCTGTGGAATCTATTCTATCACTGAATCTTTCCAAGAGTCTAGCACGTCTCCACACAGAGGTGGCTTCTGGGTGTCAGTGTGGTTCCAGAGGCCTCGCTATTTTCTCAAAAATAGAAAGAGAACTGGGGGCTTAGTCTTCCGTGGGAGGAAACACATTTGGAAAAGTGAAGCAAATTAAGGTCAAGTATTCCGGTGAAAATATTGTGCCTCTAAAGGGGAGAAAACAATGTTTGAAATTAGCTCTGGAGGCAATTTAAAAGGGTGTCTCCTATTTCCTTAAAATAGAGCATTTCTGTTTAAGATTGTCGGGCGGGGGGTTAGGGGTGGGGGAGACAGCCAAGGAGGTAAATGGTTTCCATCCAAGGGGATGCAAGTGATCTTTCTTGAAGGTCAAATGACTTATAGGCCAGGACTAGGGAGAGACAGGAGTGGTGCTCAGGAGTGAGTATCTCTTTGAACTTTGCACCTAGGTCTTTCAGTCCTGGGATTCTAGTAAGAAAGAGGCAGTACATGCTAGCCTGCTCACAGTGACTCCGGCAGCCCAGGTGTCACCTGCTGAGGACAGGCTGGGGACTGGAGTTGGTTTAAAGGACCCGTGCCTGGTTACCCCTGCCTGGCTTGTGATGGTACTGATCTAAGTGGGACCCTAGTGATGATATGTTTTAAGTTTCTGTTTAATTTTACTTTTCAACAGAGTTGGAAAAAGAAAAGATGACAGCTCTGGGCAGGAAGAGTCAGGTCCAGGGGTGAAAAGCCAATGGAATGTCAAGAACCCTCCAAGTCCTGAGTCATTATAATCTAACGGCTCTGGCAAGGAAGCCCTTACTTTGTCAATGAGGAGGGCCATGTCTGTGAGAAGCACAGCTACACATGGCCCTTAGGAAGACAGCGAGCCTGGGTGATGTGGAGCGGCTTGATGACATTAGGGAACCTTCATGAAGGTTCTTGAACATGCCGTGTTCTGGCAGTGGTTGGCAGAGAAAAGAGGGTGTCATGATGAAGTATGGATAAGATAGATAGAAATCGCTTACTTGAGCAGATGGCCAACACTCGAAATTCGTCCATTCTCCCCAGTTTGGCTTTTCTCCACCAACTGTGAAACCCGAGACTACTATTTGCAGTGAGTACAGTCCAAAAGCATAGAATCCCATAAATAAAAATGGGAAGCCCACCCCCCTTTACTTCCCATCTTCATGGATTTTTTTGTCCCTTCCTTCTCTCCTCCTCTCTGACACCCTCTAATTAGTGCTCTCATCACTGCCTCTGGCACCCTGCATGCTGTAGGTGGCTGGCGTGACATTGGATGCCTGCCCCTGCCGTGCTATTAGGCACCCCGTGGCGCACAAACAAAAAACCCAGAAGGCCTGACCTAACTATTTTCCTATGAATAGACTGAGCTTTCTTTATCAAGATAAAAGGTGTTTGTGTGCATCTATTTGCACAGACACGATACACATATAGGCATAAACACAGAGGACCGTGTACAACTGTGTCCTATGTGACTGCTTTAGTCTAAAAAGACTCGGGCTCAAAAACATTTTAGTGTGTCCCCAGTAGATCAGAAGACTACTGTGACATTTGCATCTGTTTGAAGGACTGGGGTCAAGCACAACCTTCTTGATCTGAGTTTAAAGAAGCATCCAGGAAATGGATGACCTTTCTTCCCTTCTTCCCAGATCTTTAATAACACCACGAAGTAGAACATCATCCTTTGCTTCGAAGACTGGCATTTTAGAACCCATGTAGTTCTAGTCTCCTGCCAGCTTCATGTGGTGGAAGGAAGTCCCCTACCCTAACCCCACAGGCACATATACAACTAGTATTTATTACACGACCACCAAGGGATGAGCGTCTATTCCTAAGATGAAAAAGGGCATTAGCTCTCCCCAGGGCTCATTCTCCAGCGAGCCCTGGTTCCTTCCCTTTGTGGGTGCTGGGATATTAAATGTTAGTGATGAATGTCAGGGCTGAACTAGGCATAGCTGGGGGGACTTGCAAGGCAACAGCCTCTCACAGGGAAAGGGAGACACATTTCGGAAAGTCTTCACAATAATGCTAAAGGGCTGGGAAATCAGAAACACGGTGGCCATTGGGACCCACCCAAGAGCACGATTCCTTGAATTTAACCATGTGGACACTGAAACAGTCCTTGCAGAAGACTTCCCCTGGGAGGCAGTGTGTCATCCTTTGCCCTGTGTAGTTAGAGAGTAGCACCAACGTGACACCTTAATTGGTTGGTGCAAAAGCTTTATTTATTTATTTATTTATTTATTTATTTATTTATTTATTTATTTATTTATT
>CABHPH010128494.1:33897-47727 GCA_902168325.1 Peromyscus nudipes
ATTTATTTATTTATTTATTTATTTATTTATTTATTTATTTATTTATTATCTGTCTGTTTGTTTGTTTGTTTATTTATTTGTTTATTTATTTCTTTATTTTGGTTTTCTGAGACAGAGTTTCTTTGTGTAACAGTCCTGGCTGTCCTGGAACTCACTTTGTAGACCAGGCTGATCTTGAACTCACTGAGACCCGCCTGCTTCTGCCTCCCAAGTGCTGGGATTAAAGGCACGTGTCATCACCGCCCAGCACTTCTTATTTATATTTTATTGGCGACACTACATCTCAGTTTGCCTGTGACTGTCCTGTAAACACTTATTGTCCTGGAGTATGCCTATTCTAATGCTCACACATGTTCAGACAGATTGTATTATCCCTGGGATATAGATTGTATTATCACTCTAGTAAAAACTGAGATTAGGGGCTGGAGAGATGGCTTAATGGTTAAGAGAATTGGTTGCTCTTCCAGAGGACCGAGGTTCAATTTCCAGCACCCACATGGTGGCTCCCAACCATCTGTGACCCCCAGTTCCAGGGGATCTGATGTCCCCTTCTGGCCTCTATGCATGCAGGTAAAACTATCCATACACATAAAAACAAAATACACACACACACACACACACACACACACACACAAATACCTGAGATTACAACAAATATTTGATGATATGTCCTTGTATTAGACCTACAATGTAAGCACTGAACTGGACCCGGGTCAGCCAGAAGCCAGGAAGATTCATCCTGTTATTACTGACATTTGAGAACTGTCTGAGTTCTAATCAAGTGAATTACCTTTTTAAATTTGTACAGTACACCACGCATCTAACTGTAGCCTCAGATGTAGAAGATGCACATTCTGCTGGACAGCCGAGATGAACTCAACACAGCAGAAATTAAACTCTACAAGACAATAAACAATGAGATGCTACGTTAGGAATGCCTGGGTCGGGGAGAGTGCTTAACATACAAATCAATACATGTTTAATAAATAGTGAGTGACATTGACTATGGTTGTGATGGATTCAGAGGGGAGATCAACAAGAAAGCCAAATGATTGTTCTGATGCCTAGGATGAAAACAGAGAGAGGTGAGTGGGATCCAGAGAATGGGGGGGACTCACAAAGGGGTGGGGCAGGTGGGGAGAGGAGCTTCTCTTTTCAGAAGAATAACAGGAGCACAGGCGCTCAGGCAGTAGAGCAGGCAACATGTGATAGAGAGACAGGCCCTCCACCGCCTCCCTACAAAGTAAATCCAAGGCCTCATTTGCCCCGAAGCTACAGGCACAGTTTTACTGATACTAACAAGTTGGCTAGAATGTCCCATGATTCATTGCCAAGTCCTCACACAGCTTGGGTACTGGAACCCTGACTGAAATGGTGAGGAAATGAAGACATGACAGACAGACAGACAGACAGACAGACAGACACACACACACACACACACACACACACACATGGGGAGGAGGGAGAGAGGTGGCGGGGGATGGGGGGCAGATGTTGGGATCAGGTAGTCTGGCCTCTTAGAGAAGGTGCAGTACCCCAGACGCACAGCTTGTTTATTACATACAGCTACATACAAACATGTACGAGGTGAGTTGTTGCATACAGATAACCAAGGAGCAGGGTTAATGGCACAGAGTTGAACAAGGAGACAGGTTTAGCTGACCTCAGTAGAAACTGCCTCTGTGGGGGAGCAGTCTTCAGGTCACAAACCTCCAGGGGTGAAAGCTACGGTGGACCTGTTCTGCACACACTGCCAACCTTCATACTCAGTTCTGAGAAAAGCTCTGCCATGCCTCTGAGCCTCACTCGGGAAAGACTGTCACCCCAGTGTTGGGGTCCATGGCGTGATGAGCCCGTGTCAACAAAACACATTCGCCTTACTCACTCCCTTCAATACAGTCAGTTTTAGAATCTGCTTAACAGTTACCAAGCCAGTTGCTGGCCTTTTCGGCTTCAAAACTTTCACATGTGGACACTCTTGTGAGCTGACACTCCACAATCACTCAAATAGCTCAGAATATGCTCAGGGTGTTAGGATTCTGTCCTTACTCCAGCTGTATGGCCACACATGCGCAGTTCAGGAGTTAAGCGAAAGGTCTTGAGCCTTATCTCATCAGTGTGCACTGGCGACCATCTACGCGCCTTAAAAAGCCGGATGCGGACCCCATGCTCTCCCTGCTCTCTCTCTGTTCCCTCTCTGCTCCCTGCTCTCTTGTTCTGCTCCTGCCATCCCTTCCTCCCCTCAGGCCTGGCTCCCCTCTCTCTCCCCCTCTTTCCCTTCTAATAAAGCTCTCTGTAACTCTAGTAATTGTGGCTGTGGCTCGTGACTTTTTTGCTGGTAACCAGTGCCGTTTATCTTTCACAGGGCATCCGAGCACTTTAAGCTACGGTAAGACTTTGGTGTAGCAATTCCAGATGGACACAAGGGACCAATGGAGCATCAAGAATAGGAACCACACACTCAAAACACTGCCAGGGGCTGGGCAGGCACCTGAGGAGAGCCAAGGATCTGCAAAACCAGAAGACTCCATCATTTCCCCTTTTCTTTCTATTCAAAAGGTTTTAACTTCAACATAGTAAAATTACATATAACAAAACAGTTATCAAGCAAGAATTATAGTTATACTATCTAGTCTATTTGTATTTGGCAAAATTAAAGAAGATATCCTATCTATCCTATATTTGTGAGTCTAAGGTTTTATATCTAATTTATCTTTTATCATAACCAAGGAAAATTATAACTATAACTATCTAGTCTTCAACTACATCAAAGATCCCGAAAGGATATAATATTATCTAAGTAAACAGGAAGTGCATTGTAAGCAACTTCCAAAAAATCTAGAATGACAGAGACAGCTGGCTGCCTAGATAGCCACCCAAAATTTCTCTGCAACTTTGGGGCATCCATTCTTCAGCCTACAGGCCTAGAGTCTCTCAATTGCTTCTTCCTGTGTCCTGTAGAATGTCTGGCAGTTTCTTCTGTGAAGCAGTAATCTGAAGGACCATTTTGCCTTGCAAAGTTCAGTGGTTACCTTCCTATGGGTCCTGCATGTCCAGTGATACAACATTTGTCAAGCAGTCCAGGCAAGAACATTTTCTTGTCCAAATGGCTATTTTTACCAAGAAGAAGATAAAAATAGACATTGTTGATGTATTTACTGCTTGTATATATTATATATAGTTATTGTACTTATTATATATAGTTTTTCTTATATTAGTTATAACTTTTATTATTTTTTATTTTTATTAGACAAAAAAGGGGAAATGTGGTGATATTTTATTTGTGCTGAAACATGGTGATATTTTATTTGTGCTTTAATAAATAAAGTTTTCTTGGAGATCAGAGGAAATAGCAAGCCATTTTAAGTAAACAAAGAAGTCAGGCAGTGGTAGCACATGCCCTTAATCCTATCACTTAGCAGGCAGGATCTCTGTGTGTTAAAGGCTACACTATGGAACAGAGCCAAGCATGGTGACACATGCCTTTAATCCCAGTACCAACCATAGAGTTCTGGAGGCCTTTACAGACAGAAAGTGACAGAGCTGTGTAGGAAGGGAAAGTGATGTAGCTCAGCTAAGAGAGCCAACGAGAGAACAGAACAGAAAAGGCATATAAACATGAGTATACAGGAAGAAGCTCTTTGGGAGCTGCAGAGTTGGTGAGGTAAGGTTGGCTGGTGGCTTTCCCTGTTTCCCTGATCTTGCTAGGGCTTTCATTTCTATATTTGGATCTGTGTTTTTTATTTATTAAGACTGTTTAGAAATTCATCTACACCAATGCCTCAGGAAGTTTTTAATCAAAGGCTTGCTATACCAAGAATCTATTTTCCCCAAAGGAAAAATTCATAATTATATTTACATAGCATTTACATATATATGTATAAAATATATTATATATGTATACTCACACAGCCACACATTTAATTACCAGTAACTTCTCAGGTTGTAAGATTACTGTCTTAAATAATCTCCTGCGTTATCTCACTTAATATGTTTTTAACATTTTAAAAGATGAATGGTCTTAAACATTTTTAGAGTTTCTGTCCTAAATTAAAACAAATGACAGCAGCCAATAAATTTCTCAATAAATTTAGCAGATTCCTCATTAGGATGGTAAAAAATGTGATCTGCACACATATGCTTGATGACTTTCACATTATGGAAAATACCAGGCATAACTTATTTTTAAACATGGATCTAAAAATTTGCCTTTATTTTGAAAAAAAAAAAAAAAGATGGACAGAAAATATTAACACAATTTGGGAAACCTTGAGGAATTTTCCTGGCATTAAGATGGTAGTTGCCATGCCCTTCCTGGCTATTTACTGCTCTGCCTTGCCTACTGTGAACACTGTCCTCAAGGCTCCACCATGTACAAATGTTTAGACCATCTCATTGAAGGGCTGAAGGGGAGGGCTAGGCACCAGGGGAAACAAAGGAGGTCCCTCTGTGTGAGCAGAGAGGCCACCAAAGTCAGTGGGAAGTTCAGTGTCTTTTGGGTGGGATCCGGGTATTTGCTACATTCTATATATTTAATGATGCTATAGTCTGTTCTGCACCTGTCCCCTCAGGTGTGAAAAATTTAGAGGGAACAATAACCTCTTTCCTTCTCTGATTCAGTGACAGAGATGCCCATTTTGTGTAGTAGCATTCAAAGAGACAGGCTTCCTTATGGCGTCTTTGTGCATCCTTTTGTGTGGGTCAGCCTTCCTCTTCCCCATCTTCTGTCTTCCCTACCACCCACTTGTATCGTTCCACCCCCAGCAGTTCACTTCCCACTTTCAGGTGGTGTCTTTCTTACGGCCAGTCTTAGTGTTTGTTCTCTTACTGTGAAGATACACGACCATGGCAAAAGGAAAGCGTTTGACTGGGAGCTTGTTTACAGTTTAGAGATTTAGTCCATTATCATCACGGCTGGGAACATGGCAGCATGCAGGCAGACATGGTGCTGGAGAAGTATTTGAGAATGCTGCATCTAGGTCGGTAGGCAGCAGGAAAAGAGAGAGCCACTGGACCTGGCTTGGGTCCTTGAAACCTTAAAGCCCACCCCCACTGACATACTTCTTCCAACAGAACCACACCTCCCAAACCCTCCCAGGTAGTACCACTCCCTAATGACCAAGCATTCACACACACAGCCTATGGAGGCCATTCCTATTCAAACCACCACATGGTCCTTTCCCTCCCTCCCTTGCAACTCCTTTTTATCCCTTGAATGGATCATGTTGTATGGTATTTTGTTTGTCTTCTGACAAATAAAGCTTGCCTGGAGATCAGAGGGCAGAGCTAGTCACTAGTTAGCCATAGAGGCCAAGCAGTGGTGGCACACACCTTTAATCCCAGCACTTAGGAAGAGGAAGCAGGAAGATCAGGAGTTCAAGGTTGCCCTGGGCTACACAAGATTGAACTAGTCTAAAAGAGAAACAGAGCTGGGCAATGGTGGCTCACACCTTTGATCCCAGCACTTAGGATCTCACACCTTTAAACCCAGCACAGTGGGGAAGTGGAGACAGGAATATAAGGTGGGTGGAGACAGGATCTAGGCCCCTAGTCGGTCTGAGGATTCATAGAGGTAAGAAGTGACTGTGGCTGCTCTGCTTCTCTGATCTTTCAGGTTTCACCCTAATATCTGACTCTGGGTTTTTATTGTTAAGACTAATTGGTATCACACTTCAGGACCCCTTCCTAATTTCCTGACCTCTACCCACACTCAGCCCCACATAAACACACACATTAAAATTAGAAGGTAGGATTCACATTTGAGAGAAAACAAGCAGTGATTGTCTCTCTGCGTCTGGGCTATATCACTTAATATAATATTTTTATTTTCATCGGTTTCCCTGACAATTTTGTTTTCCTTCACAGCAGAACAAAATGCCATTGTGAGTATGGACCACATTTTCATTAGCCATTCATTTGTTGATGGATATCCAGACTGATTTTATCTACTTGCTATTGTGAATCGAGTGGCAATAGTCATGCATGTGCAGGTATCTCTGTGGTAGGCTAAGGAGTCCTTTGGGCACATGCCCAGGAGACTATAGAGATATTTTCACAGAAATGAAGCTGGGGAACATGTTTCCATGGCATTGGAACAAGGATTGAAAGAGCAGCTCATGTTCTCCTTCTTCCTTATAGAAAAACATGAACTTGCTGGGCAGGACAGAGGGAATTGTTTTATCCGCTGCTGACTGGCTACATTTGGGTGACTATATGTGTGTGTGTGTGTGTGTGTGTGTGTTACATGCATTTGCATTTGGTGTAGGGGCTATATGCCAACACTCTGTGATCTTTCTCATTGTTCCTCATTTTATTATCTGAGGTGGTTTCATTGAACCCAGAGCTTGACCTTTTAGCTAGACTGGCTGGCCAGTGAGTCCCTCATCATCCACCTGTCTCCTACCTCCAGCTCTTGAATTACAAAGACACACAGCTTTTATGATGGGGAAACAAACTCAGGTACTGATGCATGAGGAGGAACATTTCACCCACCTGGCCGCCTCCCAACGCCTGCTTTTATGGTAAGATAGGAATAGAGATTTCTGTGTGACTCAGAGAGTCACATGTATGTCAGCCAACAGCCCACACAGGAAGGGCCCTGGAGACAAGGGTCAGGCATATCTGTGAGACACTCTGACACAGAGGTGGACTAAACAGACCCCTGGAATCCCTGAAGAAACAGACACACAGTCAGGCCACACCATCCTGCTTGACAGTGCTGACCTGCTACACCACACCCACCCAGCATTGGCACACAACAATGGCAGGAATGGTTAGAGGTATGAAAAGGAACTGGGAGAAATCCTGTTCATGTGGAGCAGTGTCTTTTCTCTGTTTCCCTTTCTGTCCCTTTTACATCAGCTTTCTACAATATGTGTGCTTACTTTTATAATCTGAAAGGTCTAAGAAGCATCAAAGCCAATGGGTCCCGTGTTTCCGAATCACCCTGTGTTCTCTGTCTGGAAGCTTTGGAGGCTGTTTTACTTACTATCCCTGGAAACTACTTTCTTATTTCACCCACGAAGAAATTTTTGTTGTTGTTGTTTTATTTGTTTTGTTTTCAATAAGGAAAAATATAACTGCAAGGAGAGAAAGGATGCCCATTGGCTTGGAAAGTTTAAGACTAGAGTAAGGTACAATAGAACTAAACAGAAAACTACTGTTGGGCTAGATGGCAACTCAATAGAAAAAAATCAGTAAACTGGAAAAAATATCTGTCCAGAGAGCAAGCAATGACAACAGACTGTGTAGCAGAAATCTTAAAGAGTCTTATTAATAAAATCAAACCCGAGGCCAGGTATTGGGGTGAATACTGGAAAGTCAGAGAGACAGAACAAGCCACAGCCACCTCACCTGGCCAACTTCTTGGCTGGTCTTGTTTCCTTAGACTGGATGCCCCGAGCCCTCATCCAGAATGGGTCTCAGCTGAACTGCTGCTCAAAAGCCTGAATGCTTAACCAGGCCAAATGCTTAACCAGGCCAAAGGCTTCTAGTTTCTGGTCCTCACGCCTTATACACCTTTCTGCTTTCTACCAACACTCCCTGGGATTAAAGGCTCGCTTTTTGGGATTAAAGGCATGAGTCACCATGCTTGACTGTATCCTTGAACAGATGGATTTCTGCCTTTGGAATGCTAGGATTAAAGGCATGTGCTACCACTGCCTATCCTCATGTTTAATATTGTCGCTGTTCTGTCTCTGACCCCAGATAAGTTTATTAGAGTGCACAGTATTTTGGGGAATACAATACCACCACAAGACTGTCCCTCCCAGAATTAATGATGGTGGGGATAAAAGGCCTGGCAACAGGTCATACCATCTTTCACGACCCTGAGCAACAGCAGGAGCCCCCAGCTCCCAGCTGACCACGTGATCACCAGGAGACACAGTTCTCCTCTCAGGTGCACTTTTTTTTTTTTTTTTAGGTCAGCTGCTTCTCACCCATTTCCAGTTTAGCCTATTTTTAGCTGACAATGGGGTGTATCAGGACAAAGCCCCATTGCAGGTGAAGGAGACTTGCATTTTGTTGGGTTGGTGATGTTCTCCGGACATCAACTTCATTGGGATGAAAACTTAGGTGATGAGCACTTTGCAGGCTGGCCGGAATTTTCCGGAAATTCATTTGTGTGCACTGGTTCCGTCACGCAAGCACTGTTACTGCATGCTTAGCAGTCATTCTGCCTTTGCAAGACGCTGATTGAGGTTCAGGCCAGAAACAAGAGCGCTGTGAAGCGTGTTTAGTCTTAACAGGCTTTTTAAGTATTCCTGTCTCTTGCTTCAACAATGGAATCACACCCATCACATTGAAGGCATGGTTGCTCAAACCTGTAATTCCAACATTGAGGAGGCCAAGGCAGAAGGAATGTTGTGAGTACCAGGCCAGACAGGGCTACATAGCCAGACCCAGTCTCAAAAGAAGACAAATGATCCAGGTGAGGCTGTATATCTGTAACACAGGGTGGTAACAGGAGCATCAGGAGTTTGGGGCTAGCCTGTGATAAGGAGGTGCTGTTTCAGAGTGCTAGGGGTAGAGAATCTTCCATTTGCATGACATGTTCTATTACATTTGTGGAGGCATTGCAAAGCCCTTTTACAATATCAGCCACTTTGGTCTCACCTGCCCTGCGCAGTATAGTCAGTCCCTCCATCCCTCCCTCCCTTTCTAACAGGTGGGTAGATGGAGGGCCTCAGACATGGAGCCATTTCCCTACTGTTTCACTTTTCTCAACTGTTGTGGCAAAATCAACTTAGAGAAGGAAGGGTTTATTCTGGTTCACAGTCTGAGGGTATGTGCCATCATTGCAGCAAGGGCTTGAGGCAGCTGGCCACATTGCCGCCACCACCAGGAAGCAGGGAGCAATGGATGCTGGCACTCAACTCACTCTTGCCTTTTTATTCAGTCTGGGACCCCAGCACATAGGAGAGTGATGTTCACATTTAGCACTGGTCTTCCTACTTAGTCAAGTCTCTCTGGAAATGCCCACAGAAAGGCTTAGAGGTTTGTCTCTTGGGTGAGTCTAAGCAACCCCACCCGTACCCCCGGGTTGACAATTAAGACAACAAGTATGCCAACCTTTGCACTGCTTGTAAGGAAGTTAAGAACTAGGTCCAGTTGCCTTTCAATATCCACACTCCCTTTATGTGCCTGCAGGAATTCAAAGAACAGGAATGCTCACACCCGTGGCACTCAGATACCCCAAATAGTCAATGGCACTAGGTGAACTGTCCCCAGCACCTGATCCAACTTGAGCTCAACACAGGCAAGTGATTTTCTGTTAGACATCATCATCATTAACTTTCAATGATTACGTTCGTCCTGAAAATTCAATAGAGAAGCTGTTCAGGCAGTTCCGATCCAAATGGCACCAATCTGTATGCTCTGGTCTCCATGTAAGGTTCAGCAGAGCACACCGATGATTGGCTGTGTGGTGGTGCTGCATTGCTGGCCCTTCTGAGCTTTGCTGACCACGACAGGCTGCTGTTCTGCTCGTTGTCATCTGGTGGCTGTGCTCTCAGGAAGCTACTCGTGGCCACTTAGTGACAGCATTGTGAAAGTTAAGTTGGGATTGTTTCCAACTCCCAATTTACCTCTTAATAAAATTTAAAATAAAAAAAAAATCTGGTTTGGCTCAGCCTCTAAGTATTTTTTGAGAAGCACAGCTGGGCAAGTGGGTGTGAAGGAAGCCATCTAACCAAGACCTTGAATTGGCTGGTGATGCTTGGGAGGGCCTGGAGACTCCCTACGAGCTGTTTCCAGGGGACAAAGGAGTTGAGAGTCTTTAGAGGAGGAGGTCAGACCACTAGATACCGTGGTCTCTGCCCTCTTCTTTCCTCTGATAGGCCATCTTAAACTCTATGCTATCATTTTAAAATTTTAGCTAGTGAGTTTCCAGTGCCAGGAGACTCCAATTTTCTATCTGTGTCTGTCTGTTTGGGATACTTCAGTATAAAAAGGGTCAACTTGGTCTTAATTTTTAGGCTTTGTTTGTTTGAGACATCATCTCATGTAGCCCAGGCTCCCCTCAAAGTCCATATATAGCTTAGGATGAGCTTGAACTCTGACCCTCATGACTATACCCCAGCCACCTATTGACTGTCACCATACCCACCTTATGTTTTAAAAAATGATTTCTAATTCAAAGATCTTTATAAAAGGTACAATTAAAAAGAGAGTAGTGAGGAAGCCATTCACAGAGAAATCCCTCTAGCTCTTACCTTTTCTTCTTTACATTTATTTTTGTGGGGTTTAAAAACTGGATTCCCTTAAAGATGCTGAATATGTCATGGGGCTGGGCCTTGGCTCTGCAATATTGACGGAGTGGCTGACCTCAGAGAGTGACTGTTTTAAACATGGGGCCATGCCAGAAGCCTCCTAGAAATCCACAGTAGCCAAATGTTTGACTCACCCCCACCCTACCAGTACTGTAGGGAGTGTTCCCCCGCCTCGTGGCTCTGTTCCAAGAATTCTTGACACTGAAAATTAGCTCATCTTCTTATAATTTAAGCAAGACTTAATTTAAACAAATGCTTCTGTTGCTCTTGGGGACAGGACTAGCAGAGAGTTAAAAACTCCTCCCACAGGTTCTGTGTGTCTGACTGTACATTTGCTTACTGTTTCTAGTTAGCGACTGCTGGGAGTTATCTCCCAGCTGCTCACTTAGCCTGCTCAGCTCCAGCTTTCTTTCTCTCCACAGCTTTGACTCTCTTGAGCATTTTCTTCCTTTTCTTGCTGATTAGCTAGTGGAAATGCATAATGTATGTCCATGGTTCATCAAGAAAGTTCCTATAGGACAGTGGTTCTCAACCTTCCTGATGCTGCAACCCTCTAATACAGTTCCTCACGTTGCAGTGATCCCCTAACCATAAAACTATTTTCATTGCTACTTCATAACTGCAATTAGCTATTATAAATTGTAATGCAAAGATCTGATATGCAGGATATCTGATATTCAACACCTATGAAAAGATCATTTGACTTCCAGAGGGGTTGTGACCTACAAGTTGAGAATCACTGCTGTAGGAGATACTGCTTTTATATTTCATTCATCCTAGGCAGAACTTTAATGTGTGGATGGGGGAAGAATGAAAGTGGCTATAAAATGAGAAATGAAATCACAATCATTTTAAAAATGTAAAATGAGCTGACAAATATCACAACCAAGTCCATAGTTGACATCATATATACATAATTATATATAGTTATTAAAATAGGAAGGTAGATAGCTAATCATAAATATGTAGTAACTATCTGATGCAAAATTTAGATCAAAATGCCAAGCAAGGAAGCACAATGGACCATTACTCCCTTCCCTGATCCACACACTGGATCTCAGTAGGTTCATGATGAACCGGCTCTGGACCTGCTCAGCGTGGTAGCAAGGGTTTGCTTGGGGGTCCTGTCTCTGTGTTGCAAGGGGGGCTCTGCCTCTCACACAGCATCTGTGGGAGACCTGGCAAGTAGCTGCAGGACCTGCATCTTGGTCCAGTTGGGGACTATGGTTATTTACAGCTATTTCCTGCTCTCTTAAGCTGTGGCTGCCCAAGCTTCAGATCTGGCAGGCTCACTTTCCTGACCACACTGACACCTGCCGAAGCAACAGGGTACTACACTGCTGGAAGGCTCAGGAAGAGCCACACACAACCTGACAGAGCACACAGCTACTCCCAGAGGCAGGCTCCTCTGCTAGCTGGTATTTGATGCCAGGAACCGCAGAGTGGCAACCAGTGAGTTCTATTGTCCAAAAGGAAAAGGCACTTCCAATTCACTTGACTTTCTCTGCAAGAAGGTCTCTGGTAGCTTTTTACCAGGCTTGGCATTGTGTCAGGGATCTCAAATTTTTGTACAGGTTTGAGCACCTACAAGAACCTAAAATGGATAAATAAATAAAATAACAATGATTTGCAGCATACCTCCCAGAATGAGAATCTCCTTGAAGGTGGATTCGGGCCTCAGTTCAGGGCTCCTGGAAGCTTCCCAGCTGATCCCAAGACACGGGCAGAGGACCCCATCTGTGGGAAATGTGACTGATGAGCATGTGGCTCAGGATCTACTTGTTTACAGTAGATTCCTGGGTCCCACCCAGACTGACCAAATCAGAAGTTCTGGGAATGAGCTATAGTGTCTGCTTAAAAGGACAAATAACAAGCTCTCAGGTAACTTCTGCACACAGTGACCGTCGCTGGGGGAGCACTTTGCAGTGCCATCTTGGACCAACAGCTTTGTCCAATAGAACTCTCAGAAACACACCCGCTGGCCCTACCTGAGACCAGCCACCCCGGAAGATCTACGGGGACACAGCAGGATGACCTGACAAGCTCTCAAGTGAACCCCTTGCTCACTGGGATCTGAAAGGATTTCTACTCTAGACTCATACAGCCCTGGGTTCCAGTGCCAGCTTGGCCTCTGACCAGCTAGGTTATGTAACCCCTTGAGGCTTCAGATTTGTTATTTATTAATTGGTGGGGGGTGTTATTTGATTCAGCTGAGTATCTGTAATAACCCTGTTTTGGAGTCCTAACTCTCAAGACCCACGGTGTTTCCCTGCAGGGTCACTGTAGATATGACCCTGCTGGAATACAATGGGTCCCTAATTTAGCACGACTAACGTCTTCATAAAAGGGGAATTTGAAGATAGACAAACACTCAGGGAGAATGCCATTTGAAGACTGGAATTAAACGCTAAACTCTATGAAGCCAAGAGAGATCTACCTCTTGAGTGCCTTCAGAGAGAGCAGAGCATTGCCACACCCCCAAATCTTATACTCACTGGCCTCCAGAACTCAGGAAAAAAACATGTTGTTTAAGCCAGCTGGCTTATAGTACTGTAGTATGGCAGTCTGTTCCAAGGCACTTAGTAAGATTCTCTGACATACTGTACGCGAAGTGCCATAGTCCCATGCTTACTGCTGGAGATTGTCAATGAGTGTTTGATTCTGTTACTTAAGTGATCCTGCACACAGCCTCCACAACCTGAGAAGGAGAGGCAGGCAAGCATGGCTCTCTGCCCTAAGGGTTGAGACAGGGTTGGTGGGACATGCCAGGCCTGCTTGGCCCCAGCTGGAGCCTAAGAAATAGTGGACAGATGGCCATCATTTCTGGTCACCTCTGATCTGGACAGGAACCAAATGGGGGATCCAGAGGCAATGGTGTGTTCAGCTCTGATGAAGCTTGCCTTATCTTGAAAGCTCTCTGTGGAGGACACAGTTGCCTTCCATTGACTGTCCCAGCCTATCCTGGTCATAAGTATCTTTGTCCATTACCAAAGCCATCATCTACTTGGGCCCTCCAAATGGCCTGTGTATGTTTCTCTGTGTGTAAGGTTCATTAAAACAGCTGAAATGAATGGAAATAAATGAAATTCCCTCTTTTCAACCCTCACAGCCTCCACTTTGGAACAGGAAACAGATTTTTGCAGGTAAGTAACTTTTTTTTATTCTCACCTCTGTCCTTCAGGAGGAAAGGTGCTGGGTAGTTCCAAAGCTTCCTCGTGAGTGTGCAGAGCCACTTATCCTTTCTACTGTCTCAGCACCAAGCTGCTGCAGAGGAGACTGAAGCCTTCCCAAGGTACAGGCAAGCCAAACCTCATAGGCCCT
Source organism: Peromyscus nudipes (assembly GCA_902168325.1). Lineage (NCBI taxonomy): Eukaryota > Metazoa > Chordata > Mammalia > Rodentia > Cricetidae > Peromyscus > Peromyscus nudipes. The sequence continues at coordinate 47,490 of CABHPH010128494.1, forward strand.
TTATTGTTTTAAAGGCTGTTCTAATCAGGCATGGTAGCTCATGTCTGTGATCCCAACACTCAGAAGGCTGAGACTGTACAAGATTGATGGTAAGTTCGAGTCTAGCCTGGGCTAAACGGTGAGTTCCAGACCAGCCTGGACTGCAGAATGAGACCCTCTCTGAGAGAGAGAGAGAGAGAGAGAGAGAGAGAGAGAGAGAGAGAGAGAGAGAGAGAGAGAGAGAGAGAGACTGATTTAC
>CABHPH010128496.1:0-25932 GCA_902168325.1 Peromyscus nudipes
GTGTGTGTGTGTATGTCTCTGTGTGTTTCCCTTTTCATTTTGGTGGTATGAGATTATTTCCTGTGTTTTCATAGGTGTATTTATCCTCCTTAGATTGCAGTTCTTTTTCTAACACTTTCTGTAGGACTGGATTTATACATAGATATTGTTTAAATTTGGCTTTATCATTAAATATCTAATTTTCTCCATCTATGGTGACTGAAAGTTCTGCTGGGCTAGTAGTCTGCACTGACATCTGTGGCCTCTTACAGTCTGCAGCACATCTCTCTAGGCCCTCTGGCTTTTAGAGTATCCACTAAGAAGTCAGGTGTAGTTTTTTTTTTTTTTTTTTTTTGGTTTTTCAAGACAGGGTTTCTCTGTGTAGCTTTGCGCCTTTCCTGGAGCTCACTTGGTAGCCCAAGCTGGCCTCCAACTCACAGAGATCCGCCTGTCTCTGCCTCCCGAGTGCTGGAATTAAAGGCGTGCGCCACCAACGCCCGGCTAGTTTTTTTTTTAATTAAGAAAAAATTTTATTCATTTTACATACCAGTCAAAGATCTTTCTCTTCTCTCCTCCCATGCCTCCAGCCTCCCCCTCCCAACCCACCTCCCCTTCCCTCCTACAAGAAGGTAAGGCCTTCCATGGGGAGGTACATTTAGTAGAGGCAAGTCCAAGCCCCTCCCCCTGCCTCAAGGCTGTGAGAGGTGTCATCATAGGTAGTGGGCCTGCTCATGCACCAGGGACTGCCATGGGGCCCCTTAAGCAGATCAAGCTACACAACTCTCTTGTCATGTAGAGGGCCTAGTCCAGTCCCATGGAGGATCCGCAGTTGTTGATCTGAATTTCATGAGTTCTCACTAGTTTGGTTTGGTTGTCTCTGTAGGTTTCCCCAGGTCTGTCTTTATATGTTACTTGTTCTTTTTCACTTGCAGCTTTTAATAGTCTTTCTTTGTTCTAAATGTTAAGCATTTTGATGATTATGTAGATGGGACTTTATTTTCTGACTCAATTTATTTGGTGTTCTGTAGGCTTCTTGTACCTTTATAATCATCTCCTTCTTTAGGTTAGGAAAATTTTCTTCTATGATTTTGTTGAAGATATTTTCTGGACCTTTGAGTCCTTGAAAACTTGAGTGGGGTTTCTTCTCCTTCCTCTATACCTATTTTTGTTAGGTTTGGGCTTTTCATAGTGTCTCAGATTTCTGGGATGTTTTGTGTAAGGAATTTTTTCATGACATTATCAAGAATCATATCCAAGTAGCCATTCCCCATACTTAACCCTAAGTTAGGCAGGTCATTGGTTCTAGTTTCATTGATTTTTATTGCTTCTGGTCAATGCACTGTATACTTTTGTCTTAACAAAGGCCATTTACATTTCATCCTGTCAATCATACACAGAAGCAATTATTAATATCGGGTTGTATTATTATGTATGAAACACAATTTTTCTTTCTTGATTTATGTTCTACTTTTGTTAGAATTTATCCAAGGGGTAGATATTTAATTTTACCAACAGACATTTTCAACTTCCTAGGTTAAAAAGTAATATAGTGTGTTGAATCAATAACACATTTAACGTTAATCCAAAAAAAAATGTGTTTAAAATAGTTGCATAGAACAGCTTCAGAGAAATCAGGCCACTATTAACCCCCAAAATTTTCTTCTTTCCACAAGAATAGTGATGATAAAATTACTAAGGCATATCGACCAAATAATTACCACAATAAAATATCTCAATTATACAAATTGCTTCACGGACATAGAAATACATAACTCATGCTTGATCCATGTTTCATTTTATTCATAAAATGTATTTTTATAATGTGATATATATAAATTTATTTATTTAAACGAAATGTAAGTAAAACACTCAGACATTTAAAAATAAAATAAATAAAAATTTAAATTTAAATATTTTTGAATATAAATTTTCATCTTATTGCCACCCATCTACTGTGAGATAGTCTCGATGCAAATTTCTACTGCTATAAAAAGCATACACACACAAAAGGAGCTACAATAAATTTTCTGCATTATATGGAAATATTTTTATTGGAATTTGTTATTCTACTTATTCTAGTACATACATACAAAACATAGATTTTTACTTTTAGGAATAAGATAATATATTGAAACTGAACAGTACAAAGCAAAAATTCTTTGCTGTGACCTTTTTAATATTTGCAGAAAAGAAGTTTTTTTTATAAATTTGGCTCTTTAAATACCTACTTAGTATTATTTTCATTATGACTGACATTCAAATTTTCTTACTTGGAAAACATACAAAACATCATTAAAAGTACACAGATATACCAATAGATATCCAATGTATATTTTGAAGGAAACTAATATTAAAAAAATTGGAACAAAATTTTATCTTTTACCAGTGAGTAAAAAGTTTCAACATACTTCATTATTAATTATGTCTTTGAGCTGTTTTTACTCTTAAGAAAAAAAAACAGAAAGGAAAAGTAACACACACTACAAAGTTTTCAGAATTATTTTGGAAAACTGTGAAAGGTATTGCTATATGATTATCTTCAAAATAATAAAATTGAATGCTTAAAATATGTTATTATTAGTGTGACATCTTTAAGTAAAAGAAAATATCTAAAATGAAATGTTTCTCATTCTAAATTTGATTTTCCTACCATCAGGGTGGTTTGTGAACTTTTGTTGGTAACAAGCATAGTGTGTCAAAATAGTGATTATGATTCCTTCTTTTTCTAATTTTTGATTCTTCACTAAGCCTTAAAGTGTTTGACTTTAACAAATTTCACTCTAAAATTTAATATTACATATTCTATAATATAGTGAGTATCTGTTTAAGGTAATATATGCCAATGAACTAGCAACTATTGTTGATAAATTGAAAAAATAATTATAGAGTGGCCAATAAACTACTTGCAAACAAAAACAGAGTTCTGCCCCTTATGATGCTTACCCATGGTAGAAATATAGAAACATAGGATAATATGATAGAATACAGCAGCAAATCATGTTTTACTTTGTCTCATTGAGGTCAGGTTAGAACCACCTGCTGACTTTCATGTCTACAGGTTTGCACTCTCACCAAAAATAAGGGTCCCTCCTTTCTCCACAGCATTTGTTTTCAGTTTTCTCAATAATAATCATTCTTCCCTATGCCCTGGCTATACCACTCCTGGACATATAGGAAAATGATTCCATCCCCCAGTACAGAGATACACACCATGATTATATCTGTTTTACTCAAAACAGCAAGGAAATGGAATCAGTCCAACTATCCAACAACAGATAAATTTGTGACAAAATCAGAGTATATATATACTAAACTGTAAGGACAAAGAAATTTGCAATAAATGGTAAGTATCATGTTAACTGAAGTGGCCCAAACCCAGAAAAACCACAAAAATCCACATGTTCTCTCATATCTGCAGATAATAGTTTGTAATATATGCATATAAATGGAGAAAAATTGGGTAAAACATTTAAAAAGAAGGAAAGAAGGATAGAAGGAGATGTAGGGATGGTGGGAGTCAAGGGGGAAAGGGAAAAATCAAAACAATTTTGCTTGACAATACTATAATGATACATAATACATTGCATACTATTAAAAGCTAATTATAATTATTATTATTTTTTCTTTTTTTTTTGAGACAGGTTTTCTCTGTGTAGTTTTGGTGCCTGTCCTGGATCTCACTCTGTAGACCAGGCTGGCCTCAAACTCACAGAGACCCACCTGCCTCTGCTTCCCAAGTGCTGGGATTAAAGGCGTGTACCACCACTGCCTGGTACTGATAATTATTTTTAAAAGCTTGAGTTAATATAAGGTTAAGGGTAAAGCTGTGTATGATCAGGGAACAACTCGTCAAAACATGTCATTTAAACTGCCACCTAAAAGATAAGAAAGAAGTCAGGGAAAGACCTTTGATGATAGTCATGGCCATAACATCAGATTCCTAACACACACAGCTCTATCTGTAAACCAAGCTTCACCTATTCTAATAGTTGTTCTTTAAAAAGTGTAGCAGAGGGATGGAAAAATGGCTCAAACATTAAAGGGTAGGTTCACAACCAAAACAAAACAAAACAAAATAAAAAACAAAACCCCAAACCAAAACACAAACAGAAAACAAAAAGAAAAACAAAAACAGTGTAGCAGAGGAGTATCAGAGCCTTAGAAAGACAATTTGAAAGCTCACAGCATCCTTAATATTGTAATGCAATGTACAGAGCATAGATGTTCCACTTTGAACAAAAAGCTATTGAAGAGTTGGTCATGTACCTAGTGGCATTATATGGATCATGCTTGTAGAAGGCAAACACTGAATGTAAAGTCTTTCTGAAAGGTGAGAAATGAGTTGAGAGACTTTTTAGGGATCCAATGAAGAAAAAAGGTGACCTGAGCCAGAGTAATTACTAAAAGTATAGGGGAGTTTTAAGTTTAGCAAGATTTTAAATAAATTTCCTGATTTATTGAAAGAGGAAGTAATACCTGTCACCTTGGGAACAAAACTGTAGCTGTCTCACACTTTTCCAAAAGCTGGGTTGGGCTAGTTTAAAAGTAAAGAAAGCACAACATTACTGGCAATGCACCAAAGATCAATGATAAAATGCTGAAAATAGTAATAACAGTAAATGTCTTCTGAAGAGATAACACGTAGTTAAAACTGGCACTTGATGGATGCTTAAGAAGGGACAGTCACTTCTGTTTAAAGGATAATGGCCACTGATAGGTTGCTTTTGATGCAAAGTACACCCCACAAAGCCATGCACATATTGGTGGTACTAATTCAACTCAGTATTTTACAATATAAATAAATAAATAAAGAATGAATGAATGAATAGATAAATAGATAAGCAAATAAATAAAGGAGGTGTAATTGAAATTTTCCTGTGTCCCACCTGGCCTGTGGTCAGGACAAATCTCTCTCACCTACCAGATAGATAATTTTCTTTAATTTTACAAAATACAAATAGTCTAGATATTATAACTATAATTCTGGCTTGATAATTGTTTTGTTATATGTAATTTTACTATGTTAAAGTTAAAACCATCCTTTTTGAAAAAAAGAAAAGGGCAAGTTCTGGGGATGTCTTTCTGTATGCTGTGACTGTGTTGCTCTGATTGATTGATAAATAAAATGCTGATTGGCCAGTAGCCAGGCAGGAAGTATAGGTGGGACCAAGAGAGAGGAGAATTCTGGGAACAGGAAGGCTGAGTGAGGAGACTCTGCCAGCTGCCACCATGAAAAGCAAGATGTAAAAGTCCTGGTAAGCCACAAGCCACTTGGCAACTTATAGATTAATTGAAGTGGGTTAATTTAAGATAATAAGAACTAGATAACAAGAAGCCTGCCGCGGTCATACAGTTTATAAGTAATATAAGTTTCTGTGTGTTTACTTGGGTCTGAACGGCTGCGAACCTGGGTGGGACTGGAGAAAACTCCAGCTACAATGAGGTTATGAGGAAGACATATTGTGGGTCCTAGGAAGAGTAGGTATGTCCAATGGGAGTTGATGTGATAAAGTTATAAATATGTATGAAATTTTCAAAGAATTAATGAAAATTATTTAAGTTAGAGTGTTAAGAGAATATTGCAGAGCAGGTAAAAAGATTAGAACTTTCCAAATCTAATAAAAATGCTTTTCTAAAAATGAAATATATTTAGAAAAGCTCAAGGATAAAGAGAGAGCAAACTGGAGAGATGGTTCAATGGTTAATAGCACTGGCTGCTCTTCCAGAGCATCTGGATTCGATTTTCAGCACCCACATGGCAGCTCACAACTGTTTGTAACTCCAGTTCCAGGGATCCAACAACCTCACATAGACAAACATGCAGGAAAAATGTCAATGCACATAAAATAAAATAAATATTTTAAGAAGAGAGAACAAAAACACAGGCATATCACAGACAGTACAAGCTAAATTAAGAATATTTTTAATTTATGGAGGAAACCTGGAGAAAAGAAATGAAATGCAAGTGATTAATATCGGTGAAAATATGTCAAACAGTAAATACTGATTGTCAGACAAAACCCAAACAAAGCAATAACTACATTAAAATCTAAAGATTAAATCAACTAAGTCTAATTTTCACCTTTAATATAAATAATTAATGCAAACTGAGTTTTATGCTTTTTACAAACACAATAAATTCTAACAAAACAAGAATACTCAAAAAACTTACAATATAATAGAAAGTAGTAGATGAATGTGAAAATAACTATTAAAATATGGTGTAAATTTAATTGTTTATTCTAAATTTAGTCAGGATTGATTCAGAACAAGAGAAAAATTAGATTACCTAATAATAGTAACAGGAGGGCTGGAGAAATTTCTCAGTGGTTAAGTACTACTATTTGCTACTCCTGTGGAAGATTGAGTCTGTTTTCCAGCACCTACATGATGCTTCCCAACCATCTGTTGCTTCAGTTCCAGAGATTCTGACCCTCTCTGATGACCTCCTGTAGCTAGAGTTTTCCTGCCTGGCCCACAGTCAGGACAAATCTTTCTCACCCGCCAGTCCCACAGCCGCTCAGACCCAACCAAGTAAACACAGAGACTTATATTGCTTACAAACTGTATGGCCGTGGCAGGCTTCTTGCTAACTGTCCTTATATCTTAAATTAATCCATTTCTATAAATCTATACCTTGCCACATGGCTTGTGGCTTACCAGCATCTTCACATGCTGTTTGTCATGGTGGCGGCTGGCAGTGTCTCCTCAGCCTTCCACTTCCCAGAATTCTCTCCTCCTTGTCCCGCCTATACTTCTTCCTGCCTGACCACTGGCCAATCAGTGTTTTATTTATTGACCAATAAGCAACATGTTTGACATACAGACCATCCCACAGCAACCTCCAATGGTGCTGACTTCAGAAATGGACAGATAAATAAGGTATATAATTGAAGTTAATTTCATCAGCATCCTTGTTCTTGTATCCTGTGTCATAGCTATGGCTTATAACATTTTTCTACTTCACAATTGTGTTTGAAACTCCAATTGCCTATGACAAGCATTGAAGAGAAGAGATCTCCTTTTCTGGAATTCAACAGTCTTCAGTAATGAAAGTCTGATGACTTAATCCACTGTGGACATCCTGGAAAAAGTTTGAGATTTAAGAGAATATTATGTATATGAGCCAAGTATTTCTTTACATACTTAATAGCCTAGCAGTTTAATCATAAAATATTATGTATTACAAGGCATAGGATTAAATACACAGTAATACTGACTTGATATATAGCAAACAAAACAGAATAGTACTCCATAAACCATTGAAAAACACATTAGGAACTGACTGTCTTTACATATTTTCACATATGGCTACTAACTAGTTAACCAAACAAAATTGGACTAAAATATGATAACATATATAATTATAAAGTAAATTATAGCAAAGCCAGGGAGTACCTTTTGGCACATACAGCTTGAGCTTATGTATTTATGTCACATATGCTGATATATTTTCTCTTTTTATACATATATATTGCCAATAGCTCCTGTCAGAGCAGGAGGAGAGAATTACTTTGGTGGAAAGAAATGGAGAGCAAGAGTGGATAGCAGGAACCCTTCATGTAGCAATACAAAAGCTGTCAACCAAATGAAGCACACACTTCTGAAGTGAAGGGCAAAGTCAATTGAAAATAGAACAGAAAGCAGAAAAAGGATGAAAGGGAGAAGGTGGGGGACAGAGCCACTGAGGAAAGAGGCAAAATCCTGTCTAGTGCTAAGTGGAACTCCTGACTATCACTTTCTGTCTGAAACTCATACATTTGCTTCCTCCAAATAGCACAACAGAATAGATCTATGATACTGAAGCATTCACAATGTTTAACACACTTTGGTAGGGAGGCATAAGGAAGAGTTTCAAATGACTAATATGAGGTTACAAAATTGCTCCAGATCACATTGTTTCAATGTCAACAATTGGAAAGAATTTATTCTTATCCCCAGTTCCTATGACTCACTGCCTAAATTGTGATGCTTTCATTTTTGTGATATATTTAACCTAGTTATATTCTCTCTAATCCATTTGGATCACCTATTATGAATGCTACAAAAAATAAACTTAAAACAAGGTGGATGCATACTTTGAAGAATCACCTTGTTATACAAGAAAAGTAAGTTTACAAAACAGGTAACAGGAGAAAACCATAAACAGCAAGGACCTTAATTAAAGAAAAATATTGTATCATAAACAACACTGCATTTAAAAGCTGCTTCAACTGGATTGAAAAGCATAGAGATAGAATATACTCTTCAATGATACATTAAAAATATAAGCACATGTATTCATTGGGAAATTTTAAGTTAATATTCTTAGCTAAAGAGTTATTTATAACTAACTATTCAGCAAAGTAAAAATGACAGTTCCAAAGATTTAACCTGATGACAGCTACCTCTCTTCTACACCCTTCTGTAGAAGGATGTTCTCTAATGGCTTTGTTTATGAACCAAGAATTTCATGCCATCCAAGCTGTTCCACATGGGTGAAAACATTAGCACCTGCTTAAACTTCTGGGATAAAATCACCAAAATATATATGAGATCACTGAAAACAGAACTTTTCTGACAAAGAGGTCAATAGTAGAAAGGGTGATGTAATAGAGTCAATAACCTTTAAATTTAATTGAAAATATTCAAAGGTGCTTTCATTGTGTAAATGGAAATACTGAAAGCATCTTAAAATATACATTATTCATAGGTTTCGTAGATTAAAACACTATCTTTGTGTTAGTGCTGACTAAATACTAAATATGAGTTGGCTCTGTAACCTTGATTTGTTCATATATATATTCATATATATTTGTTCACGTATGTGTGTGTGTGTGTGTGTGTGTGTGTACATATTCAACAGTACTCACAAGGAACTATGCCATACACCGAGGCATATACTCACAAAAGCCTTAATATACTGAAGAATGACATTGCTTTGAAGATTTACCAATATTGAAAACATATTAAAGGCATCAGTTGACTATCCATGTATATCAAAAATAGTCAATCATTAATTTGATCTAACACATAGCAGTTACAAATAAAATATCAGAATAAAATTATAAAATGTATTTAACAACACTGTGAATTATTTTTTTAAATCTTTGTTCCCCAAGTATCTATCAACATAATTATAGAAGACCTAAAAACCATAGGCAACTGCTAAGATGAAAAATTCCTCATATATGGACATTTAAATTGTAATTTCATTCTTGACATAATTAGAGAACTGAAATTAAGAGATTCTGAACTTTTAAAGTAATCCACAAGATTATTATCAGAAATAATATTAAACTGTATACTTTATAAGCCAATCAGAGGGTAGTTACTAATAGCAACACCACCTAGCATTGTCCCTGCAGAAAACATGAATTCAGAGACATCAAGAAAGCAAACACAATAAAGGATAGAAAGCATATGTGTTTTTTATTTATAACACTATTGTTAATACTTTAAGCTTTTTATAAAAGATAAACTCTCAGGTTGATTTAAAATGAAACTCATTTATATTCTGTAGTAAAGAGACCACAAGTGGCTAGAAAGACAAATTCAACCCTGAGGACCAGCTTTTCCCACAGAGCATTTGCTGAATTTTCAGACTGTGTGGCAACAGATTTGAGACAAAATTTCTGTTAAGAAGAAAAAAAGTCTCCAAAATGAAATAAAAAAAGGGACAATCAAACCAGAAAAAAAAAGATAGGGTTGGCATACCACACAGACAAAGCTAGACACTTGAGAACAGGAAAGGGCAAGACGGAGCAAAAAGAAAATTGCCATTGGGAGTAAAAAGAAAGCACAGAGAACACAATGAAAGCCAATATTTGCTTATCTTCAAAGAGGTCAGAAAGACATTGTATCCATAAAACATTAAGACACTGTTTCAAAGAACAGAGAATAAAAAGCTGAAATTGAAAAATGCACTTTACATTATCATATTTTTGTTACATTGTTGGTAATGTGCTATTACAAACGATTATGTCAGTAAACAAGGCAGAAAAGAAACACAAGATAAAAACAAGAAATTTATAAATGTTGGTAAATAAAAATCCCTTTCTAAATAAGAATCACTTCTAAGATTTCAGAACATATTACTCACTTGGGATTAATTTATTGAATAAATAAATCAAGAAAAAATAGAAGATTTGTAAATATAAAAATATGCAAATATAGTGATTTTAAAAAATAATTAATAGTAATGGATAATGATTAGATTTCAAAAACAAGAATAAAATGAAAACAAATACAGAAGAGAAAAAGATGCCAAATGAAACATTCCATTATAGAACCCCGCTAGAGATTACCATAAATAATCTAAGCATTCTCCTGAAACTATAGCAGTATTTAAACAAAACTAGTGTAACCTAGAGCGGCAGGATGAGATAGGAAAATAATGGCAGCATTTTTCATGTGCATTTCTAAGAACGAAAATAAAGGGAATAGTAATGAAAATATATACTGCAGAATTGGAGATGAGAAGAAAAGAAAGCACCTAATGTACGTAGTTTGGGTATAAAGAGTCTCCAAAAGTCATAGATTGAAGGCTTGATTCACAATGCAGTAGTTCAGAGATGAAGCTTTGGGAAAATGATCCGAACATGAGAGCTCTCCTTTCATCAATGAACTTAGTCATCCACTGAAAAGTTCATACTATGATGACATTTCTGTGAAGTGGCATATATGGAAAGCTGACCCCATTAAAGGAAGTAGGGCTTTAGGAATATGTCTTGGAAAGATACTTTGTCCCCAACACCATCTTAGCTTCCTTTCTTTGAGTCATGAATGCTGGTTACCATGAGATGAGTGACTTGCAAACTGCTGCAAACCACCACTACCACAATGGTTTCCTTTGTCTCAAGCTTGAAGAAATGGATGCAGACAACCTTTGTCTAAGTTCAGTGGTTCTCAATCTGTGGGTCACAACCCCATGGCTTGCATATCAGATATCCTGCTTATCAGATACTTACATAATGATTCATAACAGTAGCAAAATTAAAGTTAGGAAATAATATTTTTATGAAAAAAATAATTTTATAGTTGGGGGTTACCACAACATGAAGAACTGTATTAAAGTGTCACAGCATTAGGAAGGTTGCAAACCTCTCTGACTCTGAAACTATCAGTGAAAGCATGTCTTTCCTCTATCAAGTTCTCATGGATACTAGTAACAGTAATAAAGATGAATACAATATCATTGTTTAAAATAAGTTATATTTTATATTTTTATGTGGTTAACCCTTTTGAATTTAAAAGACAATGATAAAGGTGTTTGTAATCATTCCTAAATTAAAAGATTACTTACAGCTATGAGTGGGAGACTATAATAATATATACTTAGATCAAGTCAACACAATAACATAAATGTATTTAAATCATTTACTTGTACATTATTGATGACTTCTAATATTTTAAATAGGGCATATTGCATTGTACCATAATATTTTATGTCCAAGTACAACAGTTGTACAAAAATAATACCATCCTAGGTAGTATAAAATAATATGGCAGTGTCAGTAAAGGTAAGTTTTTATTATATATAATTACTGATATATATATATAATTTTATGGTAATTATTTAAATTTTAAGGACATAATGTAAGTTCAATGAAATGCATATAGATAGCATGGCATGATACAATTAGATACTATATACAGATTGCTTTTATTTCTGATTAACGTATGATAGTTATACACATTTCTGGGATATTACTTGATACTTCATCGTGTATGCAATGCAGTGCTCAGTCAGAATCATAGATGATTCAATATTGTATTACTACATTGTGGATGGTATCTTTGAGTTATTTTATTCTAGAAATTCATAAATATATTGTAAGTTGTGAAATATTTTCTTCATTGTGTTTTGACTTATAGGACACCAGAACTTACATCAGTCTTCAATAAGGTACCATTAACCAAATTCCACTTATCACCCCTCCCCCAACACTTCTCAAATTTTAGTGATTATTATCATACAGTCTAGCTGTCTTTCTTTAAATACTCATATCTGAGAGAGAATATGTGTAATCTATCTTTCCATAATTTACTTGCTTCGCTTAACATAATATTAAATAATTCTATCCCCATTTTTTGTTTGTATACATGACACTTTAAATCTACTTACCTTTTAATAAACATATTCATTGAATTCATATCTTAACTATTTCATTATGAGTATGTAGATGTCCCTATGATAGGTTAATAACATTTCCTTTGATTATTTACCAAGCAGTGGGATTTTTATCTCAAAATAGATATAGGTTCAGTTGTAGCTGAAGTTTTCCTGTGTCTGCCCAGCTCCTGTAGCCCTGCAGCTGCTTGGACCCAAGTAAACACACAGAGGTTTATATTAATTAAAACTGCTCGGCCATTAGCTCAGGCTAACTATTGACTAGCTCTTACACTTAAATTAACCCATAATACTTATTTATGTTTAGCCACATAGCTTGGTACCTTTTCTCAGTTCTGCCTTCACATCTTGCTTCCTCTGTGTCTGGCTGGCAACTCCTGACTCAGCCTTCCTCTTCCCAGAATTCTATTCTCTGCTTGTCCCACCTATACTTCCTGCCTGGCTACTGGCCAATCAGCACTTTATTTATTAATCAATCAGAGCAACAAATTCACAACATACAGAGCAATATCCACAGCATTCAGTTTCTTGAAGAACATCCATAATGTCCTCCACATGTCCTATATCAGTTTACAGCCATACAAAAGGTGAGTGAAATTTCTTTTTTCTCTACCTTCTTACTAGCTTTTTCTTTTCTTTATGATAATAACTATTCCAGCTTGGGTAAAATAATATCTCTCTGCAGATATGACAGGTATTTGTCTTTTTGTGTATGGTTTGCCTCACTCAATATGATTTTCTCTAGTTCTATACATTTATGTGAAACAAACAACAAATGAATGGATATTCATCTGTTGAAGGAACTTAGGTTTTCCATTCCCTAGCTATTGTTAATGGAGCAATAATGAACATGTATGAACAAGTATCTGTGAAATCCTTTAGGAACATGCCAATGAGTGATATAGCTGGGTCATATAGTAGATTTACTTTCAGCTTTGAGAATTTTCCAAACTGATTTCCATAGTGGCTGTATCAGTTTGCAATCCCACCAACAGTGATTGAGAAATCCCTTTTCCTACCATGCTCTCCAGCATTCTTGTCTTGTTACTTTGATGAACTTGGTATTCTGACTGGGATAAGATAAATCTCAAATTTGTTTTGATTTGTATTTTCCTTATCACTAGGGTCAAAGAATATTTTTTGAGATACTTCTTAGCTATAATTTTTTCTTCTTTAGTGAACTCCATGTTAATATCTCAAGGTTATTTTTTTAATTGATCATGTATTTTTTTCTGTTGTTTTTGAGGTCTTGATCTACTCTGGATCTTCATCTTCTGTAAGATATATGCCTCAAACAAATTACTTCTCATTCTGTGGATTTCCTGTTCAAACAGTTAAATAACAAAAGCTTTTTAGTTTCATGAAGTCCCAGCTGTCAGTTTACTGTAGGATGGTCTGTATATCAAATTGCTCTGATTGGTCAATAAATAAAACACAGATTGGCCAGTGGCCAGGCAGGAAGTAGGCGGGACAAGGAGAGAGGAGAATTTTGGGAAGTGGAAGGCTGAGTGGGGGAGACACTGCCAGCCGCCACCAAGACAAGCAGCATGTGAAGATGCCGGTAAGCCACGAGCCACATGGCTTAATTTAAGCTATAAGAACAGTTAGCAAGAAGCCTGCCACAGCCATACAGTTTGTAAGCAAATTAAGTCTCTGTGTTTACTTGGTTAGGTCTGAGCATCTGTGGGACTGGCAGGTTTCAGAGATTTGTCCTGACTGTGGGCCAGGCAGGAAAACTCTAGCTACACCCAGCTGTCAGTTGTTGACTTAATTCTTTGGCAAATTTTTCTTTTTTAAAGAAGGTTTTCTCATATACATATATGATATAGAGTATGGCCCGTATTTTCCTCTAGAAGTTCCAGTGTTTCAGGTTTCATGTTTTTTCTTTATTTAGGATAGTGTTGATTATGGGTTTCTCACATACAGTTCCAACTATGTTGAAGTATGTATGTATTATTTAGTCCTACATTCTCTGGGACTTTTATTATGAAAGCACACTGGATTTTGTCAAAGACCTTTTTGGTGTCCTTGAGATGATCCTGTGTTGTTTGTCATTAAGTACGTTTCTGTGATTCATTGTATTTATTGACTTGTATATGTTGTATCCTCTCTGCATTACAAAGCAAAAGGACATGGTGAATAATATTACTGAAGTTTGTTTGCATTATGCTTGTAAGTATCTTATTGAGCATTTTTGAGTTTATATTCATCAGGAATATAAATATTGGCCTGTAATTTTCTATTTTTCTTGCTTTGCTTTTTATCTGCTTTTATCTATCTATCTATCTATCTATCTATCTATCTATCATCTATCTATCATTTATCTATCAATCATCATCTATCTAATTTATCTATATCAGCTATCTATCTAGATCATCTATCTATCTATCTATCTATCTAATTATCTATCTATCTATCTATCATCTATCTATCTAACTATCATCTGTCACCTACCTATCTATTTTGGATAGTTTAAGAAGGATTGGCTTTTGATATTCATTCAAAGGCATGTAGAACTCTTCTTTGAATACATCTGGCTCCAGGCTTTTTTTTTTTTTTTCAAATAAGGCTTTATATAACCATTTAAATCTCCTCATTTGTTATGGGTCTTTTTAGGTTGTTGACTTCTTGCTTAAATTTTTTTGGTGTGTCTGAAACTAGAAATTCTTCTGTCTCTTTTAAGTTTTCTAGCTTAATGGAGTACAGTTCGTGTAATATTCCCTAATAATACATTGAATTTCTTCGGTGTATGTTGTTATAGTTCCTTGCTTATTTCTGATCCTGTTCATTGTGTACTTTCTTTTGGTTAGTTGGGTGAAGATTCTCTTTATCTTGTTTATCTTTTCAAAGAAACAGCCTTTAGATTCGTTGACTCTATGTTTGTTTTCTTAGGTTCTATTTCAGTGATTTTTTAACTGATTTTTATTATATCTTCCTGTTGACTGAATTTGCATTTGCTTTGTATTTGTTTGTGCAAATTTTGTGGCATACTGTTAAGCCAGTTATTTGGGCTCTTTCTGATTTTTTAATGTAATCACTTAGAGCTGTAAATTTCCCTTATATACTGTTTTTAATGTGTCCCAGAGGTTTTATTGTGTTGTATCTTCCTTTTCATTTATTTCCATGAAATTTCTTTCTACTTTGACTCATTTATCATTCAGTAATGAGTTCTTGAATCCACATGAGTTTTGTTTTTTGTCAAGTTTAAAAATTTATTGTATTGTGGTCAGGTAAAATACAAGGAGTTATTTCAACCTTGTGAATTTGTGAAGACAGTTTTGTGTCCCAGATGTTGTTTACGTTAGAAGCGATTCCATATGCTGCTGATTAGAATGTATATTCTTTGGTGTTTGGGTGGAATATTCTGCAGTTATCTGATAAGCCCATTTGATGTATGATCTTATTAATTATTTCTAATTTTTCTCTGTTATTTATTGTCCAGGTGGCCTGTATATTTGAGGTAATGGGTTATGGAGATAAACTAGTTAACTCCATATGCAGTTTCTTTAATGCCCATATTTTCTCTGAGGTAGATTGGTACTGCCAGGAGCCGACATGTCTCATAGTCATAACAAAAAAAGAAAAATTTCCTAAGATTAAAACATTTTAAATGCCATATTCTGTAGATCTCTGAAGGGTTTGAAGATTTCCTGTCTATCTCAAATATATCTGCTCAATCTTGAAAACATACCTAATATGACAAGTTCTATTGTAATGTCTAACTACTAACTTTCATTTCATTTATCCTAATAGTTGGTAATAATAACATTATTATTATTATTAGAAAATTGCATTACATTGTTAAATGAACCACATAAATACAGTTAGAAATATACATATAGCATTTTCTAACACTATCAATTTCAATATATATAATTTGTATATAATATAAAACAATCCAATCCAATGTAAAGTATTTAAAACTAGTAATTGTCTTTTTCTTTTTTCTTTTCTTTTTTTTAAACAAGAACCTTAAATCTAATCTCCTTTGCTTAGCCCTTTTCCTAACCCTTGATAACAACTTGTAACCAACCCCCCTAAACAATGAAAATTATCCAAGACCCAAAACCCATTAAAAGACCAAAAAGCACCTGCCCCACACCACCTCTTTGGGAATGTGGGTGTCGTATTCTTAAAATTGCTTCCTGCTGGGTATGGGCGAAGGTATCTTTATCCTGAAAAAGAAAAATTTTAGATTAATTGTCAAATTCTAGGAAAGGTAACTATATCCTTCATTATCCAGTCTGTGTATAATGCCAAAGTTCAGGGTTTATCTCAAGTCCTTATTCAAGTAGTCTTTGAAACTGGATCATCTCAGCTAGCCCTCTCAAAATTGCTCTGAGTACTTTGTAATTCAAAGCTGATCTGTAGATGATGTTTGTCAGTTTAGTGATATTACTATTGTCCACTTGGAATTGTTGTTGTTGTGGGGCCCCATCTTCTTCCTGTAGACTTCAGTTGTTGTTAGGCCTGGTCGTGATTTCCTGCAGAAAAATGATAAGAGACTAGAATACAAAGACATTTAAATACAAAGACAATTTTCCTTTCCAAATCAAGTCAGAGATTTTTTTCCACATAAGTTTTTAATTTTTTATTCGGTTTATATCGTAAAAATATCCATGCCAATATAATATCTTCCCTCTGCATTAATATTCCTGTAGGAGAATGCCTAGAGGGTAAAATAACCAAAATGCAATCCAGCTTTGGATCGATACAATCCATGTTCCCGTCATGTACTTTCTTTTCTACCAAGGCCAATTCTTTCACAGCTTCAGGTGATAATTCTCTTGGACTATTTAAGTCCTTGTCACCTTCTAAGGTTTCGAACAAATTATTCAGTTCATCATTTTTTACCCCAACAATAGTTCTTAGATGAGAAATGTCTCCCAATAATCTTTGAAAGTCATTAAGAGTCTGTAGTCGATCTCTCCTAATTTGCACCTTTTGGGGTCTAATTTTTTGTAGCTCTATTTTATATCTAAATAATTAATAGAATCTCCTCTTTGTATCTTTTCAGGAGCAATTTGTAATCCCCAGCAAGGCAAAATTTTCTTTACTTCTTGAAACATTCTTTCTAAAGTATCTGCATTTGAGTCAGCTAGTAAAATATCATCCATATAATGATAAATTATAGATTTAGGAAATTTTTTATGTATCACTTCCAATGGCTGTTGTACAAAATATTGACACAGAGTTGGGCTATTCAACATTCCCTGTGGGAGGACCCTCCATTGAAATCTTTTAACCGGTTGAGAATTGTTATAAGTAGGCACTGTGAAAGCAAATCTTTCTCTGTCTTTTTCTTGTAAGGGTATTGAAAAGAAACAGTCTTTTAAATCAATAACTATGAGAGGCCATCCTTTTGGTAACAGAGTAGGCAAAGGAATTCCAGATTGTAGAGAGCCCATTGGCTGAATTACTTTGTTAATTGCTCTAAGGTCTGTTACCATTTTCCATTTACCAGATTTCTTTTTAATGACAAATACAGGAGAATTCCAAGGGCTGGTTGATTCTTCAATATGCTGAGCATTTAACTGCTCTTCTACCAGCTCTTCTAAAGCCTGGAGTTTCTCTGTTGTTAAAGGCCATTGCTGAACCCATACAGGCTTGTCTGTTGACCATTTTAAAGGTAGATCTGTTGGTGTCTTTGGGAGATCATCAGTTGTTGTGCCCTGTTCTTGTATAATATGGATGGCTGGTGACCACTCATTAGAATAATATCTTTTAATATTTCTCTCAGAAACATGTGCTAGTTTATGATTTGTTTTTGAGATTGGAGGGATGTTAATCTGTGTATTCCATTGTTGTAACAGGTCTCGACCCCACAGGTTCATAGCTATGTTAGCCACATATAGTTTTAATTTTCCTCTCTGTCCTTCTGGACCTATACATTCTAGCCATCTTGCACTCTGTTTCACTTGAGATAATGTCCCAATTCCTAACAGTTGAACATTTACCTCCTGAAGAGGCCAAGTTGGATGCCAAGATTCTGGTGCAATTATGGTAATGTCTGCACCTGTGTCTACCAGACCAGACAACAAAACACCATTATTTTCATTGTTAATTTTGGTCTTTGTTCATTTATAGAAGTTTGCCAAAAGATTTTCTTTATGTTTTTTCCTGAATTTTCTATTCTCTCTGTTTCATCATCCTGACCAGCATGATTTATTTCAATAGGAATTTGGTTATTTAATTGCTCTGAGTAGGGGTTTCCTCTACAACTGCAGGAAAGGTTTGAACTGGATTTGCTGTTGGGGCCTGCCTGAGGCCCCTCTGGGAGTTTCCTGAAAACCAAGGCAAAGGATTACCCTGTCTGTCCCTTGTTAATCTACATTGGTTGGTCCAGTGTTTTCCCTTACTACACCTTCTGCATATTCTAAAAGGAAGGGGCATTCTGTTGCCATTGTTCCTTGAAGAAACATTGTTTCTAGGAATGATCTGTTTATAGTCCCTTTTCAAATGTCCTTGCTTTCCACATCCAAAACATCTAACATTCCTCAAATCTTTTGAAATTGGTTCTCTTATTCGCATATCATCTTGGTCATGAACCTCAACATTAACGGTGTCTCTAATCCAATCTTCCAAAGGTGCAGATCTTGCCTTTAATGGATTGATTGCATGCTCTTTTGCATGCTGCATTTGCATTCTCAAAAGCCAAAGATTCAATTATTATCTGACTAGCTTCTGAATCTAGGACCATTCTCTTTACTGCTGAAGCCAGTCTTTGTTAAAAATCTGTGAAAGATTCTTTTGGGCCCTGTGTAACCTTTGTAAATGACTCAGTTTTCTTTCCTGGTTCCTCAACTCTGTCCCATGCATTCAACATAGAATTAAGGTTTGGATATCATATAAACATTGTGTTTGTACTGAAGCATATTGACCTTCTTCAATAAGCTGATCCTGGAAGACTTGTATTCCTTTATCCCTCCATTGTTTTTCTATATTTTTAGCCTCGTCCTTGAACCACATTTGCCACTGGAGCCGTTGTCCGGGTTCCAGAACAGCATGTGCCAGCTCCTGCCAGTCCTGTGGTATAATCCTATTATAAGTTGACCAGGTGTTTAACATTTGCTTTACATATGGGGAATGCATGCCATAAGATACTATTGCCTCCTTAAACCTTCATAAATTTAACATTTCAATTAGAGCCCAAATATTTTGTGTATTCACTTGATCAGGTAACTGCTGTATGGTTACTGGATAAATTAAGGGTGACTGTGTGAAAATAGACTTTCTTTCTGTAACCTTATGATCCAATTTTGAAACAAATTCACTGTTAATTTCTTCTGTCTGGATTTGAATTTCTCTATAATTCATTTTAACAGGTTTAACAGGTTTTTCTAAAACTTTTATCCTGGTACTTAGATTGACTATCTTTTTAAATAGTAAAATGAGGATAAGAAAAGTAATAAAGTACATAATTTGATCAACATTAATCTTCTCATATAGTTGTTCCATTGTCAGACTGCCTAAAATTTCAAACAAAGCCCAATTTTGTTCCAATGTAAACATAAAACCCATTTTTTTAAATGTGGAAAAAATTCTCTTTTAAATAGTTTCCTTTAAAATATCTGATATCTTAATTGACTTACCAAGTCTGTGTAAAACAGTAGAAATCTGAGGGAATTTCAAAACAGCTACCTAGTGTCCGAGGTGTGAATCCAGAGAGAGAGAGAGAGAGAGAGAGAGACAGAGAGAGAGACAGAGACAGAGAGAGACAGAGACAGAGAGACAGAGAGACAGAGACAGAGAGTGACAGAGAGACAGAGAGACAGACAGAGAGAGAGAGAGAGAGAGAGAGAGAGAGAGAGAGAGAGAGAGCAAGTAAACAAGCAAGAAAGTGAAGCCACTAGTTCTGGCTAAAAGCTTAAATCCAGCCACGTGTTCCCACTTGAGCCCAGTCAAGTCTGGGCTCTGGCTTCCTTAAGCTCCGACCACGTGCGTTGGTGTTTCAGTAGAGAGCAGCCTATCTGCAGTTCCGAGTAGCTACTGCAATTAGTGGTAGCACCAGCAGGCTTGAGTCCTAAGCCCAGGTAGGGAGCCGGGCCTGCCCAGGCGGGATACTGTACCCACCACAAAGCCAATCAGTTTTTAATGAATTCTTGCCACGTTGGGTGCTAAATGTAGAAGTAACTGTCTTATTAAATAAGAAACACAGAGCCAATGCAGAGATGAAAACCCAAGAGGTCAGAGCAAAGAGCCTTACCCCTCACTGCTGCAGCTATCCTCTTCAACCAAGAGACCTACTTCCTGTGTGTTTGTCTTTATTTTTTATTTATTTATTTATTTATTTATTTATTTATTTATTTATTTATTATTTGGTTTTTCGAGACAGGGTTTCTCTGTGTAGCTTTGTGCCTTTCCTGGAACTCGCTTGGGAGACCAGGCTGGCCTCAAACTCACAGAGATCCGCCTGGCTCTGCCTCCCGAGTGCTGGGATTAAAGGCGTGCGCCACCACCACCCGGCGTGTGTTTGTCTTTATATAGATTTTCTGTTCTGCCTTCTCATTGGTTGTAAACCCAACCACATGACTGCCTCATCACTGCCTGTCTGTACAGACCTCCAGGTCTTCTATGGTTGGTATTGAGATTAAAGGCATGTGTCTCCAATGCTGGCTGTATCCTTGAAAGAACAGAGATCTACCTAGCTCTGCCTACCAAGTGCAGGGATTAAATGCATGCACCACCACTGCCCAGCTTTTGCTATGGCTCTAATAGCACTGACCCCTGGGCAACTTTATTTATTAACATACAAATCACATTTTAATACAAATAAAACATCACCATACATAATTTTTAAAGAATAATACTAAATTTTATTATGCAGGCATCACTTGCCATTTAGTCCTAAGAATATCCCCATTGCTACTCTGTGTCTCAGAATATTATACAAAACATAAAATAATTTGAAAAACATGCCTTACTGTGGAGTGTGAATTTAAGTAGAAAAACTGTAAAGTTCCCATGGATTTCAATAATATAAAAAATATGTTGCTTTCCTATACATCTGATTTTCTAACTTCATTTAGATGTTTTTTCTACTTCTAATCAGACATTCAAGATCTAGTAACTACAAAGAGAGTTTATCATGTTGGAAATGACCTATGGCTAATACATAATGAGGCCAGAGTCTTCTTTGCTACAAACACAGAATTTATTTGTCCTTTGTTTACCATCGCAACCAGTGATAAAGCTAATAACAGTGTACAGAGAGACCTCGTTAAAGACATAGATACTGAAAAATGAAACAAGAACTTTTATTTACTTGAAATTGTGTTGCTCTCACCATATACAACCTACAGAGATAGCCTAGGCTGCAATTTGTGTGACAACCTAGCCTGATGAGTCACAGTAACCTTGCCAACCTTTGCCATCACTAATCCTTTGACACAATCTTGTTTGCAAAGAACATAGGTTGAACAACCCTAGATAGTATCTGAGGCTCTAACCTGCCTATGCCATTCTTACACTCTTAGTCATAGCTTGGGAAACACAGCTTGTACATAAGCCTAAGTACATCCAATCATTTGTCTCATTGTGTGCTTTCTTACTTGCCATTGAATTGAAATCACCCTTATTTCTCCAGTTCAGAATCAATAGTGCATGTCTGAAGGATCGACACATCAATAATTCCTCATACTTGATTGAAAGTTAAATAAAACAAACAAACAAAAAACGTTGGGCATCAAGAAAAATGAAGCCAAAGTTCCTTTAACTGAGGCAGTTTAGAAACCTGTATCAGATACACTCTCAATAAAAGAAGTCCACATGTCCAGGATTCATCATAACACACACACACACACACACACACACACACACACACACACACACACACAAAATGAAAGAACAAAATACACAAGTTCTAATCAAATGTTCTTCAATGATAAGAACCTAGATGATCTGCAGGGCATGGAAGCCCCTTCATGAACTATGTCAAAGAATTCAAGGAGTTTAAAGAAGAAATGGACAAACAGCACAATGAACATAAAAGGAATAGCAACTGACATAAGTGATCCAAGGAACTATAAATATATGGCTGAATGAAATTTCAGAAAAACTGAATTCAGTAAAGAGATAGAAACAGTGGAGAGAATTCAAGCTGAATTGAAGATGGAGCTAGAAAACTCAATAACCCAAATTGAAAATTAAGAGGAAAGTTAAAAGCAGAATGAATCACATAGAAAACAATACCAGGAATTGAACATAATGTAGAGAAATTGGATCATACAAGCAAAGACTATGAAAAAATAGAACACAATAGGAATATACAGGAAATGTAAAATGATACGAAATACCAAATCTATACTGAAGGAGGAAAATCTTAAGTAGATTACATAGATCAGATATTCAATAGGTTCACAGAAGAAAACTTTTTCAAATTAAAGAAAGACATACCCATAAAGACACAAAAAAGCACACAGAGTTCCACAATGAAAATGCCAAAAAAAAAAAAAAAAAAAAAGAAAATGCCAAAAAAGAAAATCCCTACTATGGTACCAAAATGTTAATTGTATGTTAATAAATAAAGTTGCCTGGGGGTCAGAGCTATTAGCAAGCCATAGGAAAGCAGGGCAGTGGTGGTGTACGCTTGTGATCACAGCACTTGGTAGACAGAGTTAGGTAAGTCTCTGTGTGTTCAGGGATACAGCCAGCATTGGATACACATGCCTTTAATCTCAATACCAACCATAGAACACCTGGAGGTCTATACAAACAGGCCATGATGAGGCAGTCTTGTGGTTGGGTTTACAACCAATGAGAAGGCAGAACAGAGACTATATAAAGACTTTAACACAGGAAGTAGCAGCTCCTTCGGAGAGGTAGGATCACTGCAGGAGGAAGGGTAAGGTTTTAGATCTTAGCTCTGACCTCTTGGCTTTCTTCTTTGCATTGGTTCTGTGTTTCTTATTTATAAGATGGTTGGTTACATCCACATTTGGCGCCCAACGTGACAAGAATCCATTAAAAACCGCTTGGCTTTGCTTGGCTGCAGGTCCGGTTTCCGGCCTGAGTGGCCCGGCTCCCTAGCTCGGGCCTAGGTCTGACTGACCCGCAGCTGTTGCTACTTGCTTAAAGTTAGTGTTACAAACAACTCAGGCCTGCCCTGCTGAACAGGACCCCTGCCTGTAAAGCTAAGGCTTGACTTGGCTCAAGCGGCTATGCTTTTTTGCTCTCTCTCTTTCTCTGGATTCACACCTCGAACACCAGGTGGCTGTTTTGAAATTCCCTCGAATTTCTACTGTTCTACGAAGACTTGGTAAGTCAATTAACATATCTATTTAAAAGAGAATTTTTTTTCTACATTAAAAAATGGGCTTTATGTGTACATTGGAAGAAAATTGGGCGTTGTTTGAAATTTTAGGCATTCTGACAATGGAACAACTATATGAGAATATTAATATTGATCGAATTATTCAGCTTATTACTTTTCTTATCCTCATTGTACTATTTAAAAAGATAGTCAATTTAAGTGCCAGGATAACAGTCTCAGAAAAACCTGTTAAACCTGTAAAAATGAATTGTAGAGAAATTCAAATTCAGACAGAAGAAATTAACAGTGAAGTTGTTTCAAAATTGCATCATAAGGTTACAGAAAGAAAACCTGTTTTCACACAATCACCCTTAATTTATCCGGTAGCCATAGAGCAGCTACCTGGTGAAAAGAATGAACAAAATGTTTGGATTCCAATTGAAATGTTACACTTACGAAGATTTAAGGAGGCAATAGCATCTTATGGCATGCATTCTCCATATGTAAAACAAATGTTAAACACCTGGTCAACTTGTAATGGGATTTTACCAAAGGACTGGCAGGATCTAGCACAGGCTGTCCTTGAGCCTGGACAAAATCTCCAGTTTAAAATGTGGTTCAGCAACGAGGCTAAAAATATAGAAAGACAGTGGAGGGATAATGGAATACAAGTCTGCCAGGATCAGATTATTGGAGAAGGCCAATATGCTTCAGTACAAGCACAATGTTTATATGATGTCCAAACCCTAGTTCTATGTTGAACCGCAGCCTTAAATGCATGGGACAGAGTTGAGGAACCAGGAAAAAAAACACAGTCATTCACAAAGGTTATACAGGGCCCAAAAGAATCTTTCACAGACTTTTTACAAAGATTGACTTCAGCAGTACAGAGAATGGTTCCGAATTTAGAGGCTAGTCAGATAATAATTGAAGCTTTGGCCTTTGAGAACGCAAATGCAGCATGCAAAAGAATAATCAGGCCATTAAAGGCAAGATCTGCACCTTTGGAAGATTGAATTAAAGATACAGTTAATGTTGAGGCTCATGACCAGGATGATATGTGGGTAGGAGAAGCAATGTCAAAGGGTTTGAGAAATGTTAGATGTTTTGGATGTGGAAAGCAAGGACATTTAAAAAGGGACTGTAAACAGGTCGTTCCTAGAAATAATGTTTCTTCAAAGAACACTGGCAACAGAATGCCCCTTCCTTCTGGAGTATGCAGAAGGTGTGGTTAGGGAAAACACTGGACAAATGAGTGTAGATCAACAAGGGACAGACAGGGTAATCCTTTGCCTCGGGCTTCGGGAAACTCCCAGAGGGGCCTCAGGCAGGCCCCCACAGTAAATCCAGTTCAAACCTTTCCAGCAATTGTAGAGGAAATCCCTGTTCTAAGCGATTAAATAACTAAATGCCTATTGGAATAAATCATGTTGGTCGGGATGATGAAACAGATAGAATAGGAAATTCAGGAAAAACAAAAAAGAAATTTTTTTTGTTTGTTTTTTTTTTGTTTTGTTTTGTTTTTGTTGTTTTTTTTTTGTTTGTTTGTTTTTCGAGACAGGGTTTCTCTGTGTAGCTTTGCGCCTTTCCTGGAACTCGCTTTGGAGACCAGGCTGGCCTCGAACTCACAGAGATCCGCCTGCCTCTGCCTCCCGAGTGCTGGGATTAAAGGCATGCGCCACCACTGCCCGGCCAAGAATATGATGCACCTAAGTGCAATTTGACACTTGGTACAGTTCTTTTTTTTTAAGATTTATTTATTTATTTATTATGTAGACAGCATGTATGACTGCAGGCCACAAGAGGGCACCAGATCTCATTACAGATGGTTGTGAGCCACCATGTGGTTGCTGGGATTTGAACTCAGGACCTCTGGAAGAACAATCAGTGCTCTTATCCTCTGAGCCATCTCTCCAGCCCGAAAAAGAAAATTTTTTGGTTAACTTCTATTAATGAACAAAGACCAAAACTGACAATAAAAATAAATGGTGTTTTGTTGTGTGGTCTGGTAGACACAGGTGCAGACATTACCATAATTGCACCAGAATTTTGGCATCCAACTTGACCTCTTCAAGAGGTAAATGTTCAACTGTTAGGAATTGGGACATTATCTCGAGTGAAACAGAGTGCAAGATGGCTAGAATGTATAGGTCCAGAAGGACAGAGAGCAAAATTAAAACCATATGTAGCTAATATAGCCATGAACCTGTGGGGTCGAGACTTGTTACAACAATGGAATACTCAGATAAACATCCCTCCAATCTCAGAAACAAATCATAAACTAGTACATGTTTCTGAGAGAAATAGTAGAAGATATTATTCTAATGACTGGTCACCAGCCATCCATGTTATAAAAAAACAGGGCACAATAACTGATAATCTTCCAAAAACACCAACAGCTATACCTTTAAAATGGTCAACAGACAAGCCTGTATGGGTTCAGCAATGGCCTTTAACAACAGAGAACCTCCAGGCTTTAGAAGAGCTGGTAGAAGAGCAGTTAAATGCTCAGCATATTGAAAAATCAACCAGCCCTTGGAATTCTCCTGTATTTGTTATCAAAAAGAAATCTGGTAAATGGAGAATGGTA
>CABHPH010128496.1:33650-51662 GCA_902168325.1 Peromyscus nudipes
TAAAATGAAACAGTTTTTTGCTTATTACAATATAAAGCATGTTGCAGGTATACCACATAATCCTACAGGTCAAGCAGTTATAGAAAGATCAAACAGAACTCTAAAAGATATGCTAAATAAACAAAAAGGGGTAACAAAAACCCCCAGAAACAGATTATATAATGCTCTATTAACTTTAAATTTTCTCAATGCCAATGAGAAAGGAACAACAGCTGCAGAGAGACATTGGATAATAGAAAAAACTACAGAATTAAATCAGCCTATATACTTTAAAGATGTGCTGACCTCAGAATGGAAACCAGGATATGTGTTACATTGGGGACGAGGTTTTGCTTATGTTTCTATAGGAGAAGAAAAGCTGTGGGTACCATCAAAATTGATAAAGGTTTGATTTGAACAAGAGAGACCTCTTAATTAGAGGAGGTGATAGTTCATCAACTATCCAATTTAAACTAACTTATATCAGTAACACATGCCTTTTCATTTAATCAGATAATAATTTGCCAAAAAGGAACATCCCCAAAAAACCTTGGGGAAAGGTTTTTGTTTTTGTCTTTTAGGAGAATGACGGTTAAGGAATTTGAAGAACATTGGACAAATGGGACAACTGAAGAAAAGGGACAAATCATCTATCCCAAGAAACAGAGTGAAATGGTGTATGGGTATATCACCTAAAAAATTTTTATGTCTTTCTAAATGTTTGTTTCTGCTTTTTTTTTTAAGAATTAACATTATTGGTCTTCTGATAGTCCTGATTCAATTAAAATTTAAAGCTGACTTTGGAGTTGGAGAATGGCTCTCTCCTTCTTTAAACTCAAGCATGTTGTTAAAAGGAAAATGCAAAATCTCTGTATCATGCCAGAAGAAAGAGCCATCTTCTGCTATGAGACAGGAGAAAAGCCAAATTAATTAAGGAACTATTCTATTACTAATCTCAACTCTTTGATTCTATTCTGATTCTTTAAACTTTTCTTAAAGTATGAATTTTATATCAAAATTTACAAGATTAATATATATAGAGATATATACATTTTCAACTTTGTTAAGATATGAATGGTCATATAGAATACTAGCTAATTCTAGAAAGAAAAAAGGTTTCAATTAGCTGCATATATATGTCTTTGTGTTCGAGTCTCTTATCAGTTTTCTGCAGGAATTCATGGCCAGGCCTAACATCAACTGAAGTCTCCAGGAAGTAGATGGGGCCCCACAACAACAACAATTCCACATGGACAATAATAACATCACTAAGCTGGCAAACATCATCTATAGATCAGCTTTGAAGTACAAAATGCTCAGAGCAATTTTGAGAAAGCTAGCTGAAATGATCCAGTCTCAAAGACTACTTGATTAAGGATTTGAGATAAACCCTGAACTTTGGCATTACACACAAACTGGATAACGAAGGATATAGTTACCTTTCCTAGAATTTGACAATTAACCTAAAATTTTTATTTTCAGGATAAAGATACCTTCACCCATACCCAGTAGGAAGCAATTTTAAGAATACGACGCCCACATTCCCAAAGAGGTGGTGTGGGGCAGGTGGTTTTTTTTTTTTTGGTCTTTTAATGGGTTATGGATTTGGGATAATTTTCATTCATTAGGGGGTTTGGTTACAAATTGCTGTCAAGGGTTAGGAAAAGGGCTAAGCAAAGGAGATTAGATTTAAGGTTCTTGTTAAAAAAAAAAAAAGAAAGAAAATTATTAGTTTTAAATACTTTACATTGGATTGGATTGTTTTGTATACAAATTATATATATTGAAATTGATATGGTTAGAAAATGCTATATGTATATTTCTAACTGTATTTATACCGTTCATTTAACAATGTAATACAATTTTCTGATCCTTGAATGTTGTTATTACCAACTATTAGAATATAAAGAAATGAAAGTTAGTAGTTAGACATTACAATAGAACTTGTAGTCATATTAGGTATGTTTTCTAGATTGAGCAGATATATTTTAGATAGACATGTCATCTTCAAACCCTTCAGAGATCTACAGAATATGGCATTTGAAATGTTTTAATAACTTAGAAAATTTTTCTTTTTTGTTATGACTATGAGACATGTCGGCTCCTGGCAGTACCAATCTACTTCAGAGAAAATATGGGCATTGAAGAAACTGCATATGGAGTTAACTTTCATTGTGGCAAAAGTAGCCAACAAAGTATCCTCAAATCAACTGCTGACAAACAGGACAGACAGGACATGAAACTAAGGACTACTGATTCTTGCCAAAACAAGTGTGGTTATGGCTTTATCAAAAGGCATCTTCTGAGGCCAGGACAATATGGCACCATCCCTGAAGTGGCCTTCACAATCTGGAAAAGGTACAGTGCCTTTTTCTTTGAAGGCAGCTGAACAGGCAATGGGCCAATGGCTTCTGATGTACAATGGAACAGCAGCTGAAACAGTTATTCTTGAAGAGTAACTAAGCTCACGCCTCTCAATAGTAGAATTGCAATTAATAGAGGGATGTGAAGAAGAACGGGATGCTGAGATGAAGCCACATACACACATAGCCAAGAAGAATGGACAGCTGAATTCAAAAAACATCAACGATTTCCAGAATTTAAAATCCTGAATAATGACATGACACTATTGGAATTCAGGTATTTCTGGTACATGAACTGCTCTCACCCAATGTGAGGTTGAACTGTTGATTTGTGTATATCTTACTTCACAAATGAGTCTGTCAGATACGCTAAGCCTATAGGCTGAAGATGATGCCCCAACACTGCAGAGAAACCTTAGATGACTGTCCAGGCAGCTGGCTGATTCTGTCAACTCACAATTTTTTGGAAGTTGCTTGCATGTACTTCCTGTTTTTATTTTTGTTAGCTAATATTATTTCCTTCTTGGGTCTCTGAAGGAGTTGAAGTTTATTTAGTTATAGTTGAAGATTAATTAGGATAGAAAGTGAATTAGATAGAGTAGGATAGATAATAGAATTATTTTCTCTGAATTTGTTAAATACAAATAGACTGGACATTGTTTAGGTATTTATTACTTGTATATATTGTATATAGTTATTGTACTTCTGTATATAGTTTTTCTTATGTTAGTTATAAGTGTTTTCCTTTTTTCTTTTTATTAAAATAGAAAGGGGGAAATATGGTGATATTTTTCTTTTGTACCAAAATGTTAATTGTATGTTAATAAATAAAGTTGCCTGGGGGTCAGAGCTATTAGCAAGCCATAGGAAAGCAGGGCAGTGGTGGTGTACGCTTGTGATCACAGCACTTGGTAGACAGAGCTAGGTAAGTCTCTGTGTGTTCAGGGATACAGCCAGCATTGGATACACATGCCTTTAATCTCAATACCAACCATAGAACACCTGGAGGTCTATACAAACAGGCCGTGATGAGGCAGTCCTGTGGTTGGGTTTACAACCAATGAGAAGGCAGAACAGAGACTATATAAAGACTTTAACACAGGAAGTAGCAGCTCCTTCGGAGAGGTAGGATCACTGCAGGAGGAAGGGTAAGGTTTTAGCTCTTAGCTCTGACCTCTTGGCTTTCTTCTTTGCATTGGTTCTGTGTTTCTTATTTATAAGACGGTTGGTTACATCTACACCCTACAGTATATTATAGTTAAAACAGTACATTGACAGAATGAAGAAAAAAAGAATACTGAACTCTGCAGGAGAAAAATGACCAGTCACATAAACCCATCACAATAATAGCAGCTAAGGAAATCACACTTGAGACCATGGGTGAAGCTCACAGTGGTACTCAGGCTCTTACTATGTTTCTGCCACCTCTTCTGCCCTGATCCCTGAGCCTTAACTGTAGGGGTGTTGTAGATGTATCAGTTGGGCACCACCAGACAGTTGGGGATTTCTGTAATGGTCGTTGTTATAAAGAGAAGTTTCTTTGATTAAGTGTGACCAGAAAGTCCATGGTAGAGGTTTACCCATGAAATCTCAAAATAATCTCACAAGTGCTTCCTTTTTATTAGCTACAGGGAATTAATGGCAGCTAAAAGAGAGAAAATCATTCTTCAGGTGAGAGGTACCATGGAGGTTTTCCTAGAGGTCCCAGTTCTGTACCTGAACCCGTCAGGTGCCTCTGAAGCTGCACACACATGACATACATACACATAAATATATATATATATATAATTTTATAATCAACTTAATTTCACACATCAGCCACGGATTCCTCCATCCTCCCTCCTCCCACCCCTCAGCCCTCCACCCCAATCCACCCCCCATTCCTACCTCCTCCAAGGCAAGGTCTCCCCTCAGGAGTCAGCCCAGCCTGGTCCAGTTCCCTCCTCCCTACACCAAGGCTGAGCAAAGTGTCTCAGCATAGGCCCCATGCTCCAAAAAGCCAGCCCATGCACCAAGGATAGGTCCTGGCTCTACTGCTTGGGGGCCTCCCATACAGTTCAAGCTAATCAACTGTCTCACTTATCCAGAGGGCCTGGTCCAGTTACATGAGGGCTCCTCGGCCATTGGTTCACAGTTCACAGTTCATGCATTTCCACTAGTTTGGCTGTTTGTCCCTGTGCTTTTTCCAATCATGGTCTCAATATCTCTCGCTCATACAATCCCTCCTTTCTCTTGCCGATTGGGCTCCGGAGCTCCACCTGGGGCTTGGCCTTGGATCTCTGCATCTGCTTCCATCAGACACTGGATGAGAGCTCTATCATTACAGCCAGGGTGTTCGGTCATCTGATCACCAGAGCAGGTCAGCTCAGGCACTCTCTCGACCATTGCCAGTCGTCTACAGTGGAGGTATCTTTGTGGATTTCTGGGGACCTCTCTAGCACTCTGCTTCTTCCTATTCCCCTGGGCTCTTCATTCATCATGGTATCTCCCTCCCCGTTCTCCCACTCTGCTCCTGATCCAGCTGGGACCTCCTACTCCCCTAAGCTCTCTTTCCCCTGACCCTTGCCCTCCATTACCCCCCCCACCCCCAGTTTGCTCATGTAGATCTCATCCATTTCTCTGTCCTTAGGTGATCCCTGTGTCTTTCTCAGGGTCTTCTTTACTAGGTAGCCTCCCTGGAGTTGTGAGTTGCAGTCTGGTTATCCTTTGCTTTACATCTAGTATCCACTTAGAGTGAGTACATACCATATCAGCATTATTTGTAATAGCCAAAACCTGAAAACAACCTAGATGCCCTTCAACTGAAGAATGGATAAAGAAAATGGAGGAGATGGGAATGGAGGGTGGGCTGGGGGGAGGGCAGGGGTAGGTGGGAGGAGGGAGGACAGGGGAATCTGTGGCTGATACATAAAATTAAATTAAATTATAAAATAAAAAAAGAAAATGTGGTACATATACACAATGGAGTACTACTCAGCAGAAAAAAAAAACAATATCATGAGGTTTGCAGGCAAATGGATAGAACTAGAAAAAATCATCCTGAGTGAGGTAACCCAGACTCAGAAAGACAAGCATGGTATGTACTCACTCATAAGTGCATACATACACATAATTAGAAATAAAAATAAATATTTAATAAAGACACTTGTAAATACACCAGTGTTAAAGGATCCAAAATTTATTATCAGACAAGATTGAAAGAAAATACTGAAAAATATTATAACATATCATATATGACAGGTAGGGCTATAGGTACTTTTAATTTTTTCATGTTCATTTTTAATATAATTCAGTTTAAATGAAGGGTTTCTTTTGATCAGTAATAAAGACACAAGCCTAAAATAATGATAATAATTCATAACACATTTGGGATAGCATTCTAGAATTAAAGTTGACTGAAAGCCCTAAAATGTCCATTTTACTATTCATCATGAGATAATGAGTGAAAAATAATATCAAAATGTATAAATCATACTTCATTACAACCAAAAGCATCAAACTGAGATATACTGATTCCAACAGCACAGTTTATAGACACTAAAATATTCTTTTAGATTTTATAGTGTTGTTTTAATATTAAAATTCAGAAAAATAAAAATATACTTAATGTTTTATGATTTTCTTTAGTACAATGCTATTGAATACTGATATATCTGGCTGATACCATGACTACATTTGTTTTATTGTTTGGTATATATTTTTTAAAAATTTTGACTTATAGCTGTTGGTTTGGCATTTTCTAAATATGTGCCAACACTGCATAAAATTTACAATAACTAAAGAATAAGTAAAGATTTAAGTTATATTAAAGGTATTTTTAAATACAATAGAAAGTTCCCTGTGTGTATATTGACACTTTAATCTTGTTGACATCACAAACTTGGAAAAATTTCAAGGAGACATCACTCCCCAACAGAAATCCCTCAACAGTCTACATTGAATGTCAGATGGACCTTTGTTCCCAGATTAGAAACTACTTTTTTTCAAATATTTCTCTCAGATCACCCTCTGGTTGTTTAATTTCAGCTTTATTCTATTCTCTATCTGACCTCAAATATTTTATACTTATTTCCCTGTGTAAAATAGAACTGTTGGTATCAATATTGGCTTTATTTTTCTCTTCTATCATGCCTTTGTTCAAGTTCTATAAATTTTCTGGAATTGAACATTGCTAAAATTATAAAATGTTTTAAAATAGTTTTCTGAAACATTTCCATTTTCCACAATTACCTTAAGGCCATATTAAAATGCAAAGAAAGACAAAGTAGGACTCAGGTTTGCTCAAGTTTCTTGCATTCAACATGTGTCCAAGTGACACTGTTGTTGTAGGTCCAGGAGACATATTGAAAGAAGCTAGTGTAACTGCTCTGACCTGAGAGGTACAACTATAAGCAGATGTTCCACTTGACCCTGTGCTTTATATTTACCCTTGAACTTAATAAATTGTATTCATCATTTTCTTTCTCCTCATAAATTATACAGTTTTTAATATTGTTGTAGTCACATGTTCTATATATGTGTGTATTTACATTTAATCTGCCCCTTGTTTGTGTATTAGATTTCACTCCATTTCATGAACTGAAGGATGTAAACTTAATTCATCAATATGCAAAGCTTTGTTTATATCATTGGATTTCTTTCCCTGTTTGATGATTCCTATAAGAAGACTTTTCCTATGCCTGTATCCCTCTTTCCATAAGAATGATGCTATTTCTTTCATCTACTTCCAATGTTTACTCAAAGCTAAAGTCAGTCACCACATTTAGTGTCTGTGCACATGTACAAATTCTGACTCTTATTTCTATCAGTTGTAGGATTTATATATCAATGCCTCTATCTCTCTCTACTGGAATGCAAATTCTGTGCAGTGCAGGGATGCATTTTCTGCATAGTATGTATTCCAAGTGACTGGATTATTTCCTGCTTGTTAGGGAAGAATGGATGGAAGCTGGATAGGCTAAAGCAACAGATGCCTTTCTAGTGCTGTTAATACTCTCTGCCAAGTAAGTAGACCATTATTTGAAATTTTCAATATAAACAGTAACCAAAAGCTTTATATGATAGATGATTCCAAAACAATATTCATTGTGAATGCATAATATCTACCCTGTTTCTACTGTGATTCTGTAAGGTCTTTGGAACTCTGCTTGAAATGTGTGTGGATTCCCAAAAATTTATGGTTTGAGCCAAAACATTCTAATTTCACTTTAGAATCCAATCAAATCAACAATATTAGAAAGACCTAGTTAGACACTAAGTCTTGGTAATACAGAGATAATTACTCCAGCTAAAAAGATATTGTGGTTTTTAAAACACTTTAATTGTGATACTAAAAAGAAGAAAAATTAGTAACAGGCTTGTATAAAAGTGTTAAATGCTGCAAGTTGCAGAATATAGGAAAATTATTGATATTATAAATATTTATCTGAGTCATAATAGAAGCAGTTGGTGATCAGCTGTGATCCATCTTTACTACAAACCACAGCACAGGGCCAATTCTTATGGAACCTGAAGTGACAATTTAGACATCGGGGACTCTGGCAAGTCCTTCTGGTCAATCTGTTCCAAGATTTCTCCAGGCCATCCACAGTGGTGTGTCTCCATAATCTGTCTGGCTCAAAATTTGATCACAGTAATGAGGAATGATATCTCAAAGTTATTGAAATAACTTCCATGTTTAAAAATTCCCTAAGCTCAGCTCATATGTCATAGAATCTTGTTTAAGGATGAATGACAAAACTATTTGTACTTTTAAATAATTAGTAAATAGTAAATTTTTACAGGAATTTAGCATTGGAATTTAAGTATTGTGAACCATATTATCAACAGCTACATCATAATGAGCTCAACTAATGAAAAGCAAATGAAGCAGTTTTATTGATCAGGACATTGCTTGCTACTCCTGTGTGGAAAGCAGGGCCTTCAGAGAAAAATGTTAAGTATACAGCATATATCATATGATTCTACAATTTTCAGAACCAAAAACACCGGAATCAATCTTAAATCTTTAAAAGTATTATTTTACTAACTTATCAGAAATTGTTGGGTGACTTAAATTTAGTGAGTTTGCAAATGAAAGGTATTCAAAATTAAGGTGTGATCTCCCAGTAGTTTTTCTGTGTTGTGTGATCCAGGCTGACTGTGTTTAATCTGAAATATTTACACAGTATCCCAAATAGTTTTTTGGCTTTTGGTTTTTTTGTTGTTGTTTTTCATACATACACCATTCTATCTCATAGGACTTAAAAACATTTACAGACCTGACTATTAGATTTCTACCATAAGTTTCAATTTAATGTATGTGCCATTATCATTACTACTGAGAGAGTGTAAGTGCATTGTTGAAATAGTTTAATGGCCTTTGATCTCTACAATATATAACTTCCCATAAGCTACCACAACAATTTACTTAGAGATGAGGGTTAATAAAATTGATACAAGAATATCTCAGTAAAATATCATAATCTTTGAATTAAACAATGTCTAATAAAACCTAAAATAATTGTTTATATGTTAATTAGAATAATTCTAGGTAGGGTATAGATAAATGATACAGAACTACCATGCATGAGGTTCAAGATTCTATACAAACTAGCAAAATTTTTATTTTTAAAAAATAGTATTCAATAGGCTTTTTATTTATTTAAATACTTCTTTTGTGATACTAGGGATTGAACCCAGGTCCTTTTGAATATTTGGGAAGCACGTTACCAATGACATACATCCCATGTATGGAATTCTCATCTTTTGTAAACTTGAATTTTTGTAAATTTAGAGGTTTTTTTTTTCAAATTAGACCACTATAGTGATTAAAATATGAATAATTTCAACTATCTTGAGCCAAATACTTCTCCCAATGATTTTAAAAGTAAGAATATTTTCTGAGTAGTTATGATCTTCTGCTGTCATTTATAGCTGAATTAGGGATAAGGCAAACATTCTTGCTAATCTTGACAGAGGAAGTTATAAGAATAATCTTTGGTAAAAGACAATAAAGAAATGTATAACTCCTGAATAAATACTGGAACAGTACAATATCATGGAAATGCTTTATTGTGATAAGGACATGTGTACACAGGAGTGGAGGTAAATTTTCCATAATGTCCAGAAAGAAAATTTCAGATTTATGGTCAATGGGTTTTACATAATAGTGCTAAAACATGTTAATGTATAAATAACAGCTTGCAAATAGTTCTGAATCAAAAATATATCTATAAAGATTAAAATTAAACCCCATTTTACATCTTCTCTAAACTAAGAATAAATCATTGACCTGAGCATAATAACTGAAGTTATAAAATTTTTAGAAGAAAACATGGTAGTGTATGATCATTAGTGTATGATCATTATGTCTTTAGATTGTGAAGTATATATAACATAAAATTATCCACAATAAAATGGGCTTAATAAAAATGTTAAAGCCATATGCTTGAAAATAAGAAAAATACTTGTTAGTAATATTTCTGAGAAGGGACTTGTATCTGTGGTAAATTTTAAGAACAGCTCAGGAACACAATGGCAATTAAACCCAACAGAAACATTAGCAAAGTATCTGAATAGTATTTTTAACCAAGACAAATAGCAATGATTAATTTACACGTGAACCAAAGAAAAAATCACCATGACTGTACAGCCACAATTATAACTACAATTTTAAGAACTGGAAATGGGAGTGTAATACAGCAGTAGAGACCCTAATAAAGTGTTGGTAAGAATGAGGAGAATCTAAAGGTCTCAAATATTGTTTATGAGAATGTAAAATGACATTGGCACACTGAAACAAACAAACATTTAGACAGTTCCTTCAATGTTAAACATTGGATTTAACTCTGTATCACTCAGCAATTCTAAAAGAAAAATGCATCTATGCTATTCTATATACAAATTTACAGTGCAACATTTTTTAGAATACCCCAAAACAGGAAACATGCCAAATATCCATCAACTAAGGAACAAAGAAATAAAATGTAGTATATCTACATGATGAATTAATTATTTCCCATATAGAGAATAACATTTCAATGTATGCTACAATACAAAATTGACATTGAAAATGTTATATCAAGTGAAATGAGCCAGTCACAAAGGTCACATACTGTGTGAATAATAGAGTCATTCATGGAATTTCCAAAGCGAAAATATCTATGGAAACAGAAGTTGACTAGTATGTGTCAAGGTCTGAGGTGGAAAATGAAAAAGACGGTTAATCTATACAGGCTTTGTTTTGTGGATGACAAAAGGACTTAAAATTAATTTATAGCAGTTATTATAAAACTCTGTGATTATCCTCAAAATATTTCCATTGGACACTGTAGACAGAAAGCTGTGACTAAATCTTAACAAAGATGTTAAAGTATGGTATATATTTGCAGTTACTGTGTTTAATCTGCCAAGCCACATCAAAATTAATTCTAGGGTGCCTAAAAAGAAATAATGTTGACTGAACACATTCATATTTCCAAAGTTTTTAAGAATTTTATATTAAACAGCACCATGTCTTGAACATACACCATATATTATTTTAACTCTTAAGTACTGAACTTTTGATATCTACTTAAAACTAAATTAAATTACATTTATGCTGATGCCTTAAAGAGTCTAATCAATTTTGGAAGTGGTTTGAAATGCACTAATCTACATTATCTTATGTTACTGTTTTAAAGGAAATCTTCTACTAAATAATTTATTGCAGCTCATAATTGTGTTTCCTTTTTATAGTTTTTAACTTTCTTTTGAAAAATGAAATCAATGCTATTACCAGTGAAAATTAAACACTGATAGATCATTATAATGATGTTTCTTAATTTATACCCAGAAGATTTAATGTCAAGCACTATACATTATAATATAGGAACTGCAAAATCAAGACAATGTTATGACAAATTTACCACTGAGAGGGGACCTCAGCACTCTGATCTATCTTCCAGGATGTCAAAATTGCATGTGTGTATTGTGTGTCATAGTGATGGGTGTCATTCACTGAATAATATAAAAATGAAAGACAACTACAGAGATTTTCTTAACATAGAAAATATTCCTGTCATAATGTACAGAAAATATTAAAGGTATTAATTGTAACTAATATTTCATAAGAGTTTTATATGGATGCTGGTTAATGCTGACTTCGATTGCCTTTATTTTAGAAATACACCAAATTGTTTTGCAGAGAATAATATCTTTTAACACTATAAGAAATATCGTTGAATGGCAGATATTGCTATGACAACAGCATTTGTACTGAGGATCACATGGTATAACTATTTCCCAGTCTTCTCTTTGAGGATTTGAGTAATGAAGAGCTCTAATAAAATACTCAGGGAACTTATACTCCTTTCTTCTTTCTTTTATCTTTTCTCAATTAACACACTGCAGAGGTCTGTTTTCAGAGGAAGCATTTTCAAAGCACTAGATTGTGTGCCTTTTACTTTCAGGCTTTAGAGTGAGTCCAGCTCCATGAAAATAATGGAGATGACATTTCTCCCTGCTTCAATCAATTGGTTATCAAATTGTGTACTACCTAAAAGTTTCTCAAGGTATGTGGGACCCATGTATTAAACATTCAGATATTTCCCTTATTATTTTAACTAAAAGAAAATGAAACTGTAAACATATCACTTATTGAAATGCAATAATGAAAGCAGACTGAATTATGAAACATTTTTGAATGAACTACAAAATGAATAAGATAATTCAAAATAAACATACATTATTTCATGCATCTAATAGGATATGATTTGTTCCTCTTTCTCACAGCTTTATGGAACATACTCTAGCAACTTAGCCATGTTACTAAGACAACACTGGTTCACCACAAGCAGCCCACACAGGAAATCTTCACTTAACTATTCATAGACATTCACCTCCACAAGGGATAGTAAAATTTTCACAAACACTGGGAAAGCAAATTTATTCCAAGTTAATATTCTTTATCTAAAACAGAAAAACAAAAGATAATCAAATTAGTACTAATGGAAAATTTCAAAACAATCAAATACTGTTAGTTAATCGACTAAAATTTGGGATTCAGATGTTATTAAAATAAAAACTATGATGACAGTTGGGGTATTCACCAATCTGATTACCTGGCAGTATGATCAGGATCTATCCCCGGTGCATGAACCAGCTTTCTGGATCCCATTTCCTATGTTCAGACACCTTACTCACCCCTGATAAAGCAGGGAGGAGCTTGGTCCTACCTCAACTGAATGTACCAGGCTTAGCTCTCCCCCCATGGGAGAACTTACCCTGCTGAAGGAGGAGATGAGAGGTAAGGGGGAAAGGTGGGGGGGGGGAGCAGGAGGACGGAAGAGAGTGGGATCTGTGGTTGGTATGTAAAATGAATAAAAAAATAAAATAAAATAAACAAAAACAAAAACTATATGTTAAATTAAAAAGATTAGTAAATCCATGAAGGAGTAAGCAAAAAATGAAGAAAATGTTCCCAAACAATTCATTAAGCATACAGTAAGGTATTATACCATGAAAATATGACTTATTTGCACAGCATGTAAAGATGGACAAGGAACTCCTTCATTATTAAATTATGATGAAAGGGTTAATGGTGGATTTTCCACAAAGGAGAGGTGTGATATTATATCCAGTATTAGGTATTTTAAATTTAGAAGAGAATGCATAAATCTGTAAAAGTGATTATAATTGTCACAGATATGTGTAGTAACAGAAGGGAATATGTTCTACAAACAAATATTCTTCCATATTAGAATTTTAGAATGTAGAAGCATGTACAGGGTCAGTTATTATTACCATGAACCTCTCATTTCATAGTAATTCCATTTCCATTTAGGTAATGATCAATGAATGAATTTTTATGTTTTTCTCTCCTTGAATAGAAAACAAAGAAAAACACTTTAAATCAATTCCTCTTTCTGCCCTCTTTCAATTCATTTCAGAAACCCCCATCACAACTTCCTGGCAATGTAATGTTACCTTTTTGTCACATTTCAAAAAGAAAAATTACAATGTTTCAAAAATGTATTGGAAATAGAAAGGGGTATATCAATATTTGTTTCTGGGTTCTAATGTCCACATGTGTCTAGTTTAACTGAGTTTATTTAATAATTGAATCGACAACTATATGCTATCATGTATTCTTATACCACAAACTTGGATAATTATCTTTGAATAATCTTGATGTAATTGCTGTGTGAAATAATCAGCAGTTTTATCTGTAGACAAGTTTCTGGATCTAAGGGGAGAAAAAGAATTTAGTGACACAATAAGATAATTTTTTAAAGCACAGTAAAATATTTGAATATTTTATCTTATTTCCTACTGATAGTAGTTTATGTTGGAGTCATAGTTTTATTATTATCAGCAGTGGTGAACTACTTTGAATAATAGCAAAGAAGTTTAACTGGGAATATAGGCATGATTTGCAAACTTTATACAGAATTGAGCATTGAAATATTTTTAAAAATTCTTCTACTAAATTCTATGTACAACAAAGTGGCCCCTTAGTCATCTTTAAGCATCACTTCCATTTGAAACCTTTCTGATATTCCAAAAAAAAGAGTATTCATTAGTGATAATAGGAATAAGAAAGGTAATTGATATTTTAAGCACATTCCTTAAAACACAATTCCAATTTTGTATAAATAAAATCTGAGGAACAAACAGCAAACATTTTTCAGGAGAAGTGCTCTCAGAGTCCAGTTTCATAAAGCAGTTATCTGATCACTCCTTCTTGGCTACTGTGACCATCAGTAACTATCATTGGAACTAACTGCAAATAATTTTTCTGGCTATTTTTGTATTATCAATTTTAATATACTGCAGATAAAACAAAAAATGGATCTTACCATTATTATTAAAACAATTTTTAACTTATGGACCTCCAGAAACCTTCTCTTGAAACTCCTCAGTCGAGATCTCTTGTTTTGAAGGATATTGTCCCAATGGAGTATATTTCACATGAATAAGATCCTGAAACTATTTTTTGTTGCTTTTAATTGTTTTTTAAATTTGGATAGAAGTTTTTAGAATTATTTTCAAAAATATCTTTACCTGTCTGACACATACCCGATCAGATGATATTACATGTAAATGATTAAATACATTATCCAAACTGATGAAAAATGAGGCTGTTTCATGTCTAAAATTATACAAAGATCATGTGGTTTCAAAGACACTAGCTTGGAAAGCTGAGTTCAATTCATTTGAAAATGTATTCCTCATATATAATTTTAAATATATGCCAATGTATATATTTATATATATATAGTTATTTTTCTCTTTCTCTAACCTGTATATCTACTATCTATCTATTTATAGATACATAAATGTAGAGAGAGAATGGAGAAGCAGAGAGAGAAAGAGAGAGATTTATAACCATAGGGAAAACTGAGTAAAAACCTCTCCCCAGTTGGAGAACAGAGTCAGTCCTAAACTCAGGAATTTCATCCACAGTATCAATAATGTCATCAGAACATAACTGTTTCCTATTATGTAGGGAGTTTTGTAAAACTGATGATGGAAATAGAGAATGAAATTATATCTATATTCCTCTTCATTTATATTTCTTAGAGAAAAGCAAAGATTATCAGCTGATGGAAATGTTCACCTTGCTATCCTGCTCCAGTAAATGATATAGAAGCTGTTGGAAGAGAAGAGTCATCAATAGTCCTACCCAGCTGCAGGCTATGATCAGAATAATGTCCTGCCTGTCAAGTTTACATATCTGTGAAACACTTGGACATCTGTGTCATAAAATGTTTGGAAAATATTAAAAAGAATTTAAGAGGTAGGGAATGGGGAAGAATACTTCAAAACCAGTGCCTCCTGGACATGAGGTCATTGCACCATGAATCCACATAAGCCATGGCTATTTGTACTGTACTTGGCTGTCAACAATTCCTCAAGCATGAAGAAGATATTAAAAAAAAAAATAATACACATCACTGAATGATTAAGGGCATTTAATGGATTATGGGATGGGGATATCATTCTTTTCATTAGTGTAACCACTTATATGTTGCCTATGATTTCATAAATAACACTCATGTTCACGCAGCAATCATAATTAAACTAAGTGAACCACAAAAATAAAGGACCTGGAAGTTGTAGCTCAAAGTGTTCCTGTGTCCCGCCTTGCCCATGGTCAGGACGAATCTCTCTCACCTGCCAGTCCTGCAGCCATGCGCACCCAAATAAACACACACAGATTAATATTATTTTTAAACTATGACCATGGCAGGCTTCTTGCTATCTAGTTCTTATATCTTAAATTAACCCATTTCTACAAATCTATACTTTGCCACATGGTTTGTGGCTTACTGGTACTTTTACATCTTGCTTCTTATGGTGGCAGCTGGCAGCGTCTCCTTGGCTCTGCCTTTCTCCTTCCACTCTATCTGTTTGGCTTTTCCACCTGCCTCTAAGCTGCCTTGCCATAGGCTAAATGGCTTTATTTATTAACCAATCAGAGCAACATATATTCACAACATGCAGAATGACATTCCATAGCATAGCTACAATTTCTAGTCTATTTATATTTGACAAGTTCAAAGAAAATATCCTATTTATCCTATATTTGTGAGATATTGTAACTGTAATTCTTGCTTGATAACTGTTTTGATATATATAATTTTACTATGTTAAAGTTAAAACTTTCCTTTTTTAATTAAACAGAAAAGGGGAAATGCTGTGGGATAATGCTTTTGTACAATATTGAATAAAACGTTGATTGGCCAGTAGCCAGCAGAAAGTATAGGCAGGATAAGCAGACAAGGAGAATTCTGGGAACAGAAATGGGCTGAGTCAGGAGATGCCAGCCCCCTGTCCAGAGAGCAGCATGTAATGGCACACAGGTAAAGCCATGGAACACATGGCAACATATAAATTAACAGAAATGGGCTGAGTTCAAATGTAAGAGCTAGTCAGTGGTAGGCCTGAGCTAATGGCCAAGCAGTTTTAATTAATATAAGCCTCTGTGTGTTTACTTGGGGGACATGAGTGGGAGAGATTTGTCCAGACTGCCAGCAGGCTGGGACACAGAAAAACTTCAGCTACAGGAAGTAAAGGAGGGATTTATTAGGGAGAATTGTTTCAGTGAAAGAAGAAAATAGATGGGAAAAAATTTAATCATATGCAAGTATGAAATTGTCAACAAAATAAACATCAGCTGAGAATGTGGAGGAGTAAGGATAGTTAACAGATAGAGCTGAAACTGGCATTTGAAAGAAATAATGCTGTAGAACTGAAGAGATAGTTGGATTCAGTTCCCTTTCATGAATCCAAAGCAGGATATGTCATTCTTCTAGTGACCTTTCTTCTACCATGTGCAGCTTGCTTTAAACTATAGCTAGAGATTTCAGAGTTAGTATTTACTGAGAACACAAGAGAACAAAATTTATGTGTCTGTGTGATGAAGTGATCATAATATGGAAACATGTTCATTGTGTGTAAAGGGTAAATTCTGACATAGAGGTAGATATATAAATAAGAGAAAGTGGTGGTATCAATAACATATCAAAGCATGGAATTCTTTTTTATTAATTGAATTTATTTGTTTATTTTACATCCCAACAGCATCCCAACTATTTCCCTTCCCTCTCCTCCCCCGATTCCCTCCCACCACCACCCATTTGCCCCCCCATCCACTCTTCCTCTGTTTTATGTTCAGAAAGGGGCAGGCCTCCCATGGATATCAATAAAATATGGCATGTTAGGTTGCAGTAGGACTAACCACCTCCCCTTGTATTAAGGCTGGGCAAGGCAACCCAGTATGAGGAATAGGTTCCACAAAGCCAGACAAAGCCTTAGGGATAGCCTGTGCTCCACTGTTAGGAGCCCCACAAGTAAACCAAGGGACACAAGTGTCACATATATGTAGAGGGCCTAGGTCAGTTCCATGCAGGCTCTCTAAGTAAGTTCAAACTCTGTGAGCCCCTATAGCCCAGGTTAGTTGATTCTGTAGGGTTTCTTGTGATATCCTTGACCCTTCTGGCTCCTGTAATCCTTCCTCCCTCTCTTTAGCAGGATTCCCTGAGCTTGGCCTAATGTTTGGCTGTGGGTCTCTGCATCTGTTTTCATAAGTTACTAGATGAAGCCTCTCTGATGACAATTGGGGTAGGCATCAATCTATTAGTATAGCTGAATACCTTTAGGCATCATTACATTGACATTTTTTTCTCCAATTGTGTTTAGTTCTATCCTAGGTCTCTGGGACATCCAGTTTCTGGGTCCTGGCACTCCAGGCAGAGTCATTGTTGGACTCACTCTCAAGGACTGGATCTAAGGCTAGACCAGTCATTTGTTGACCACTCCCACAATCTCTGTGCCATCCTTACCCCAGCACATCCCATAGGCAGGACAGACTGCATGTCGAGGTTATGTGCCTGGGTTGGTGTCTCAATTCCTACACTAGAAGTATTGCCTGGTCACAGTAGATGGCCAGTGCAGGCTATGTAACCACTATTACAAGAAGTCTTGCCTGGGGTCATCCTTGTAGAATTCTTGGAGTTTCCCTTGCACCAGATTTTTACCTCACTACAAGATGCCCTCCATTTCCAGGAGTCTCTTTTAGTACTCTCTGCCTCCATCCACTCCCCATCCTGATCCCTCATGTTTCCATACCCACCCACCCCCACTTTTTTATTTTATTTATTTATTTATTTATTTATTTATTTATTTATTTATTTATTTATTTATT